>JBBMJY010000002.1:2239364-2261964 GCA_037833715.1 Toxotes lorentzi | reverse complement strand
TGTCCCAAAGTAACTGATCCCTGATCCCATGTCCCTGATCCTCCTGATCCTTGTTTCCTATATCACAGTTCACATCATTTACAACTGATTGCATCATTCCATTATATGGTATAATATGGTGTGATATAAATTCCACAAAATAGTTTTGAATTTGATATGTTAGAACATTTCCAAAAGTGCAATCAAAAGGGGACTTTGTGTTGTCTGTATTGTGCTGTGGCTTTGATTGAATAACAAGTGGGGGCTGTTTTTAAATGACAGTTGATGTTTAAAAGGTTAGCAAAGAATCATCTGTTCTGTGGATGAGTGCTAATGCTGTGTTCCAAGCAATTTCTGGAAAAATATCAGAGTATTTGTTAATGTGTACTTACCAGCACCAGGAGAAGAGTGACAAAATTTGCACCGTGGGTCCTTCTACAGTCGTGCAGCTGTCGGTCCATATACAGTGAGCCGAAAGCTGCAGATGGTTGTTCATGTTTAGACACGATGGCAGCTTGGTTCTCTCCATTACACACGTAGTGAGCCGACAGACATGAACAGTCAATCAAAAATGTTTCAACTTTATATGTATGCGCTCAACAGCAGTGATTTTCTTCTATTTGTTTACTTGTACTTCTTCTGCACTTTGTTGGCAGTTGGAAAATTAACCTATTACTGCCACCAATTGGCATGTTTGGGGGATTAGTTTGGCAAATCTTCATCAGGTTCAGGCTGTCATACAAAAATCTGACAAAGCCACACAAACTCTGTAAAAACTGTCCTGTTTTCATTGTGCCTATATTAATTCATAGTATTGCTGTTGTTTTTGATGTGCCGTCAATGTTTGCGTCGCCATTGGGCTTCAGTTTAAATGAATGGTAATTACCTTATGCTGTTCATGGATATTAAGAGAGGCTGAATACACGTGACATAATATTGCTTATGGCAATGCTCAGCTGCGGGTGTCTAACGAAAAAGCTTATGGTTATTCTGTTTTTGTTTTGCTCACTCATGTCAAAGCTGAGGCTTGTGGTGGTCTCTTGTTCATTTTTGTTCAGCCAGATCGCAGCTTGCATTTACAGTATTGTGTGTTCAGCTGAGCCTTCAGATCTCTGCCAGTCCGCGACATGTGCTTGATAAGTGGTGTGTGCATGCGCAGTGATTGGTGGAGCGGAAGGGGGGGCTGCCCCAGTGAATTCTGGTTGTTGTTGTCCCAGTCTGTGTTCTGTGTTTCCACTCATCTGTGTTGGAAGATAACTTGTGAGTGAGACTGACATTTTATTGTTTTGTTAATAAAGTACCATTCTGGGAACATTCTGCAGCTCTGCCTTGCTCCTAGCTTCATTACAATATTAACCACAATCGAGCCTTAACCAAAAAATAGCACTTGGGCCATTTAAAGTGATAGTGCATCAGCCGATTTGGACCTCTGGTTTTAGTGCCAGAATCGGGCCAACAGTGTTCAGCATAGTACTGGCAAGTACTGCGTGTCTGTTTTGGCCCATTCAAGAAAACCAGTGCTCCAGCCGACCCATACCTCAGCCAACAGTGCTGGCTATGTGGGTAAGTCCTTTGGACCCAGACTGTAGAGCTAAGTTGCAGATGTAAAACACAATCTTTTATTAGGGACAGAATATAGTGAATAAAGACCTTTATGGTTTAGCATGTGGGCATGGACAGGCAGGGGCAGAAAGGCTGGTGTCCGAGGATTCAGGCTGAGAAGAGATTGTCTTAACTCCAGAGTGGGACTGGACAGCCAGTGAGCTGTGGGACTAATCCTCTATGGAACTGGAAAACTGGTGAGGACTGGCGGGAAAAAGGTGGTGGGTGCAGGGGAAACCGTGGCACAGGTAAAAACAATAATAAACTCCAGGAAGATGAGCTTGAAGAGAAAACACTGAGAAACACAGAGAGTGTCAGCCAAATGTGAATACCACTGTGAGTGAACTGACGAACTGGCAGAGAATGGAGTGAAGAACCGGGTCTTATATGCAGCAGCTTTGGAGGTGGGTTGATGATGATATGGGTAACAGGCATGCAGGAGAACTGGCGGGAGGAGAATCTAGGTCACCACGGCCAGGCCAGAGCACACACACACACACACACACACACACTAACAGGGCAGAAACACAAAACGGGGACAAAACAAAGAAATGCAAAGGGAGGGGAACACAGAGGAGGCACCAGCAATCCATAAATGAAAGTATTACAACTTTAAATTGTGTTAAAAACTCACTTTAGTACTGTGTCACAGTTTAGCCGCTTTAAGCAGTGCAGGGGGCGACAGACATGCTTTCCCCTCAGGGCTTACCGTAGCTGTGTGCGATCGCTGCTGAGACTGTTCAGTACTACAAACACGTACAAACCTGTATACTCGGCTTGACTCGGCTGCTACTGAAAGCCAGCATTTGTACAGAATCACCACCTGCTGCACTTCCTGTTCACACCAAACTGCAGTCCGAACCCTAAAGAATGCCAAGGGATGCCAGAATTTGCAATGCTGTCATGTCACAACAAATGAGTCGGTCAAGTTTACTGTAAAAATACACACAAATACACACACAGCATCAGTAAATTAAAATATTTAATATTTTAATACTGTAAAACTTGAAATACTTCATACATATAGAGGTCCCCAGTATACCAAGAAAGAATAACACTCAAAATGCAGCACTGTGCCTGACTTTAAATGGCGTACCACTCAGTGGTAGATACAACTGTCCACCTGCATAATGATTGTGTGTCATTCTTGTTTTGATGTCATGTGCTAATTCTTCATGGTTCTTGGTGCCACTTTGACTAGTGCTGTGCTGCTGCTGTTCAGCTGGCATATGGAAACAATTCAGCACTATCAGTCTCACATCCCACTATCCACCAGTTTATCACAACTCTTTACTGGTATATGCAGCTGCTGTCTGGAGACTGCAGTGCAGCATTATAATTATAGCTTATGCCGTGACATTGTAATGGAAGACAAACACTCACTGTAGGCAACTGTCACTGATGTGATGAACAGTATATTTCTCTGGCTTCTATTAAAATTAGTTGAAGCTAGCCATATAGCTAACAGCAAGAGGAGACTTAGACAAAGGCTGACCACTAAAGCTAGCTGTATTATTATAATGCTAGCTAGATTTTTGCTGTGTTCAAGGAGCAGTAGAGGTCAGTGGAACAACAGTGATGTCCCTTGTATTTGGCTTGGTGTCACCACAACAACATTACAAGCCAGTAGAGAGTGGCATGTACAACTCTGACATACCAGTTTTCAGGTGCCACATGCCAGTTGAACAGCAGCAACATATAACTGGTCAAAGTAGCTCAACCCTAAGAATGAACATATGTGTGTGGTGTAAATAATGTGCCTGTGAGAACTGTCATTTACCACTTAGACCACTCTTTCCAAAAAAGTGCACAAATAAAAGCCCCAGTATGTAAGAAACTGGAATTTTTGCTTGAATGCTTCACTTCATCACCTTAGAAGAACTTTTTTTTAAAAAACAGATTGATGGAGAGATTCTCATCCCCAGCGAGGAACAGCAGCACAGACAGTAGTATTTATCAAACGTAGCAGATTATTACTTAAAAGCCAATTTCAGCTGCTTAGTGTCAGTACAACCTAATCTTTGTCTCTGTCTTCATCTGTTTACATCTCTTTTCTCTCCCTCATATCAAACCAAGCCTCTTCACTTGGGTGGCCCTATGGTGAAGCCTGATCCACCCACCCACGCAAGTTAATGATCCTTGAACTCATTTCATCTCCGCACACTCTCTGTCCCATCTGTTTACCTAATTGGCTGTAATTAATTATGTCACACCAAATTAGCAACCTGGTTAGTCATTCAATAAAAGGAACAATTTAAAATGGCCCAACATATTTATCAACTTCAGTCCAAATCTTAATCTATGTCTGATGGTGCATGGGTGGGATGGAGTGTGTGTGTGTCTACCTGTGTGTGGTCCCATGTTTGCATTTGTGGGTTTATTCCTTGAGTGTATGAGTGTGTGTATGTGTGTGTTGCCTGCAGTGACACAGTAGAATGGTTGATTTGACAATAACTTTAATGTAGGGAGAACAGTGTTTTTAGATTTAGTTTTAATGGAAATAAGCAGCTCAGAGCTCGGTGCCTGTCCTCCCTCTTTACTACGCTTCAGCTAAACTTAATCAGTAGTCGAGACCTTTCATTAATTACTCCAGAGCTGAGAGAGAGAAAAAAAAAAGAACGCCTTGTGATTGTTTCATGAATTAGGATGAAGTGAATTGTTAAAACAAGCCAATTTGCAAAGCCTAAAAGTCAGCTTTAGGTTACTGATTTTGTTTTCCTTTTCTTTTTGCTTTCTTCCTCAGTGTGCATTAACAATACATTTGAATAAAGGTGCACAAGGAATCTCAAAAGTTAAAAATACTTACGGACAGTCATGAGCTGTTCACAAAAATGTAAGAAAACAGAGATAAGAAAAAAATACGAAAACAAAGGAACAACGTAAAAATGTGAAATTAACACCTTTTAACCTCCTGCTAATTGCCTTCTTTCACATTACCACAAAGTTTTACCTACTCACTACATCTTTCCTTCATTAGTACCCTGAGCAAAAAGCATGTTATCCTTAGTTTTAGACTGACAGACATGGGCGAGCATGTCTGAATCTAAACCCTAATAATAAGCCATGTGCCTGTGCTACTTTAAAAAAAAATTTTTAGAGATTAAAAGGTGGCTGCAGTCTCTCATTAATCACTCCTTTATCCAAAGAAAAGCAAAGCTGTGGGCTGCTATTTTACATTTTTATGAGGCAAAACAGAAAAAAAGAAACAACTGAAATAGAAGAAAAAAAGAAAGTAGTTAATGCATATTTACCCATATATTTGGTTTCTTTTTACCACAGGGACTGGAAAGATCACAGTCTAAAAGTAAGTGGTCTAGGTCTTGCTAAGGTCACCCTACCACTTCCCTCAACACCATCCCCGCCCCTGTTCTCCTGTTCATCACTTGCAATCTACTTTCATGGCTGGAATGACAAGCAGCTGAAATGACTTTACTTAATAAGGTGGCTGGGCTCACAGTTAGAGGTAAGTACTAGTGTTGTGGTGCTGGGGCAACAAGTACTTTGGACAGATCAGAAGAAGACCATGACATTTTCAAAATCCTCTTGTAAGGTGGCATCAAGACGTTTAATCTTAAGCTCTGCTTTGAGAGGCATTCAAGCTTTGTTTGTGCATTAGAAAACAATTCACTTCATTCGTGGTGACTGTAGTTGCTCTCCTTTTCAGAAGAAATACCAACTTCTGCCAACAACAAGCAAATATATTTGGCAATCATATTGCAGTGGGGCAACAGGCAGTCAGTCCCAACTGGCACCGAATTTCTTTTAGCCACTTTAATCACAAAGGGCTCTGGGCTTGCATATTGTTGTTTTCCCAGACTCTGGGCACTGGGCAAGCATGGGGGAATCCCCACATAGCAGTCTCAGACAGTTGAAATGATTTTAGCATCTGATCAAGATGCTTCCCTTTGGAGGTTTACACATCCAACTGGTAGAACACACCCGGGTGGAGTCCAGACATGCTTAAGGGATTACACATATCTCATGGGACTGGGATTCGCCCAGTGGACTGGGATTGCCTCAGGATCCCTCAAGAGGAGCTGGAAAATGTTGCTGAGGAGAGACACATTTGGACCACCTCGCTTAGCTTGCTGCCATGCAACCGGGTCCCTGATAAGCTGCAGAAAATGGATGGATAAATGGATGGACAGACATAATTCTTTCTTCTGTTCCTTTGGAGTGGTAACACTGGAGCCTGGCAACGAGTATTACCCCAGTTTGTTGTCAGTCAGATAGTTAAGTGTATCCCATCTTTCCCTATCTGTTGGCTGATTTCCACTAACGATGTAGCAGAGCAGAATCAGGACCCTCCTTAAATAATATGTATCTAAAAAACCCCAAATAATTAAGCTTGAAGAAGTAGAAGCAGTGACCAGACAGCTCTGTACAGCTGATCTTTCTGTGTGCTTGTTGTCTCAAGTACAGTAACTCCCTGGTACTTCTTCTTTACTGCTGAGCCTGTTGCTTCAGTTGCAGTATTAAGGTTTTTCCTATGAAAGCCTCCTGTTGTCCCTGCAGAGACAGTCATTTTAGTTTGTTTACATTGTTCAGACCTGATCAGGACCCTCTCTGACTGGCTACAGTATTTGATGAACTGTCTTTTTAACATACTGGAGAAAGCTTGATATAAATTGTGCATTTTTAAAAGTGCAATTCACATTAACATTCAGCAATCATTCTTACCTCCTCTCTCTCTCTCCTTGACACACACACACACCCTTCACAGCATTGTTGGGGAAGATGAATTCACCATCAGACAGGCAAAACCCCCGAGTGAAAAAACTGACTCTTATGTATTCTGACATTTATAAAGGAGCCTTCACACTGGTCATGATTTAATCATAGCTACACACACATACACAAATAGACACACACACACAAATAGACACACACACACACACACCCTCTGGTATTTAATCATTGCCAGTGAACACAAATGGACAGCCCTTTCTCCTCACAAACACTAATATTGCTTAATCATAGCCAACTTAAATGTATTATTACACATACACATGCACACACAAATAGGCTCAAATATACAGTATATGCACACAAACCTGTCTCTCACTCACACTCAATAAACATAAACTGAATACATACATTACAAGGTTTCTATAAAAAAATACATTCTTATGAATGTCAGGGATTTGGATATAAAAACCCTAACATGTACACAAGGGCCAATAACTTCCCTCTTGTAAATTCAAGGTTCACTTACAATATTTACACAGATGAGGAAAGGTGACAAGGATAAGCTTGTCTACAGGTACAGGACGACTTCTCATAACATGCTGGCTTGTTTTGTTATGCAAACATGTGCTGTTGACTAAGTGCACAGTGTTTACTACACAGATCATAGGACAGATCATATTAATCTGACCATGTTAGCTGTGTTGCACCAGTCTGCTCCTTTCTGCTGAAGTATTAAGCTGCTCCACAAACAAGATGCACTGTCATGGTTTGCAGTAAGTCGTATAACAGGAGTCTGGTTAGAGACTGGTTGTGGTAACTTGCTAATGCTGAGTCCAACTTTTAACACAGGACACAGAGCTAACTGGTACTTGGCTTGGGGGGGTTTGTGGTCTTAACCTTGCAGTTCATAGCATCCCACCCAGTCTCGTTTAGGTGGGTATTGCAATGGAGATGCTGTTAAATTCACTTACAACAACCTCTTCAGTTGCATGTATCTCACAGGCTGCCATTATTGTGACTGTATCACTGTGTTGGCTGTTGCTATATTACTTTCATATAACTAGGTCGAGGAGCAATGTAGGAAGAGTACATCTCCATTGTTAAAATGAACTCTACCAACAAAAACTCTGGCTCATTGTTTCTTCAACTAGAGAAATATCCATCAATGAGCTATGGGCTCATACTGTCATGACAGTGCTTAAAAAAAAAAGGCACGCTCCGGACGGCACCACCTCCCATGGGCCCACCACCTGTGGGAGGTGCTGTAGGACTTCGGTGCTTCGTGGACTGGACGGGAGTCCCCCCCGAGACCTGGACCTGGACCCAGATAAGCGGCAGATAATGACATGACCTTCTGTGGCTGGGGTAAATAAAGGCCCCGGTCACTATTTGAAGAAATATGGTAATTTCTGTTGTGACCATAGGATTAATAAAAATTGTGCAGCATCTAATGTGTGTATGATAATCCACACTAGAGTTGAGGCAGGAGTTGCGGATCTCACCCAAGTCAAATAGTGACAGACTGTTTTTAGGACTGAGTTCCAGGGCAGTAGTCTTTACAGTACATGGATTCAGCCTTGAGCAGGCTGGTTAACCTACCAGGGAAATCCACAATGCACTGCATGAAGATATGAGCAAGAGATGGGGGTGAAAAGGTTACGTGTCTGTCTGGAGGAGCAGGGAAAACATACCCATTCCCATGCTATCTTTTAATCATTAGTCTGCATGTTTAAATTTGGCAGCTGCAGTCTGAGCACTAGACTACAAAGAAGCTCACCAGCTGAAATTACTGCTGTCATGATGCATCATGTTGGCCGTGACATTTCACTGTGTTTTTATTTTTTAATGTCTTTCATACCGCGTTTATTCGGAGTGGAGGAGTGGGATTAGAAAATGCCATGTTCAACACATCCCCTGTTCACATCGCTGTGGGGAAGCTTTTTCAAACAGGTACTGGAGGAGGGCGACATGGGGTGGGAGAATTGAATTGTGGGACACACACACACACACACACAAAAAGTTAAGTGTCAGCTCTTGAAATGCATTCACATGCCGTGACACACACACACGCACACAGCTAAATCTCACTGTCACCCCCAGCACGCATGTGACTTTATCTGATTTCACAGTGACAAACACACTGAGTCCAAATAAAATAGTAGTTTGTGTGTGTGTGTGTGTGTGTGTGTGTGTGTGTGTGTGTGTGTGTGTGTGTGTTTTAAAGCATGTCTACCATGTTTGCCTTCCCCTGAGTGTCCAGAGATGACTAAGCTATGACACGTCTGTTCAAGCGCCGGCTCGCATCTGACTGTTTAATGCCTCTCTGCAGTCTTTCGCCACTCGTCTGTCTCGTCCTCCACTCATCTCCCACCTCTGCACCTCTCTTTTCCTCTATTTTCTCATCCTGTTTTTCTTTTTTGTTTCCCCCTGGGTTTTTTTTCCTGATGTATTTACTATTTATATTATGTTTCAGGCCTTTTTAAGGCCTCAGCAAACCGAACTCCACATGACCCTTAAATATGTTAGAGAGTTGTAAATACATGTTAATAACTCGGCTTCTTCCCGTTCCTGTATTTTTGTGCTTTCTCATCTTTCACTTCTCTTCTGCTGTTGTTCTCTGCAGGTACTTTTGCCTCCAGAGCTGTAGAGTCTGGATCTGCAGCTGTGGGCCACCTACTGCCCTCCATTATAAGTCTCATTAATTATTATTATTAGTCCTATTTTGAAACCTATTATCAGCAGTTTTACTGATGTAATTGTTAACCTTATTATTAGCCCTAGCACTAGCCCTATTATTGTCTTCTTCTTGCTATTGGTCTTGTTCTTCTCTCTCCTTCTTTCTTTCTCTCTGAACCCAATTGGTCGGGGCAGATGACCACCCACCGTCAAGGTTTCTATCTGTTAAAAGGTGGAAGAGTTTTTCCTGGCCACTGTCACCAAGTGCTTGCTCCTGAGGGAAATGTTGGGTAGTATAAAGGGTAAGATCTAAACCTGCTCCATATGAAAAGTGCCCTGAAATAACATCTATTATGATTAGGTGCTATATAAATACTGTAAAACTGACTTGACTTAAATAACTGTAAATTGTTGCCTTATACTAATGCAAAGAATCCCAACCATGGGTATGTATACCACAAAGGGTACTTATACAGTTCACAGGCTATGGAAAGATTATTACAGATTGGCCAAAAAAAAAAAAAATAAATAAATAAAACAAAATAAATAAATAAAATAAAATGGAAAAAAATGCAGATTTGATTAAAAACAAATAAATAAAAAAATAATAAAATCCCAAACCTAATAAACTAATATAAAATTAAAGAAGCTAAGTGCAAAATCCCCAGTGGCAGGAACACTGTGTGTGGTAAGGATCCACATGTCCAGACCGATCCTCCACAACCAACGTGTTTTCTCTTTAATGGAACAGTTTGAACTTTTCCATGAAGCCATCTCATCTGTGAAAGAGGTATAATGAAGGGGCACTGGAGTCCATGTGATTAGACTGTGGGTGTGCTTCCTTCAGACTTTCATTCATTATTGCTGACAATTCAAGAACATGGATTAGGTTCAGTGATATTTGTTTTTCTCATCCAATGCAATTTCAACAAGTCTTTTCTTTTTTTTTTTTTGAATGAATCTGCCTCTGGCTCTGTACTATGGTTAAGATTAGGCCACTAAAACACTTGGTTATGGTTTGGGAAAGATGTAGAGAACAAAAAGTAGCTTAACAAAAAGGAAACATTAACAGGTCTGTGACTGGATGCAGCCATAACATCTGCACCTTTCCATTATGCCTCAGTACATAGAGGCCACACTGCTTCCTGAAAAAGTTCCTGTAAAAGAGACAACTTTAAATCTTGGCAGGATATCATGATGAAAAAGCAGCAGCTTTTTTGTCATGAACTTTGTTAATTTGGGCACCCCTAGTGGCTACAGGCCTTAAAGCAGCTTAACAGCTTAGTTTGTTTTTCTCTAGGTATAGGGAATATTAGAAAAATAAATAAATAGAAATTTAGAATGAGTAAAGGTTGAATCAGCAGTGGATCATAAAGGGCAAAAAGCTGCTGCTATATTGTGTTTAACAGGCTAAAATTGTGTGTTGCACTACTGACCACAGCCAAATCCATGATGTTACAGCAGGTGTTATGCCTCTGACGGCGGGTGAAAAACCCTGCTGTGACATGACTGAAATAGGAGCAGAGTCTTCCACTCTACTGACCCGCTGTGATCAGCAGGTCCATTATGATGTTGGTAGATCAAAGCATTTCCCACCCCTGTAATTTTGAGACATTGGAATTATCTCAATAAGCAAGCAAGACCGTGCCTATTAACACTAGTCAGTTCATATATAAGCTGAAATGCAACATCATACATCATACCTATTCCATTAGAGCAGGATTTTGGAAGATTTTACTGTCTTCATCTCTCTTTTTGAATTCACTCAATAGATAAGGATGTGCAGGCCTCCTGCTGTAACATGTTCTTAAAATAGCTCATCTCCCCCTCCCTTTCTGTCTTTGTAAAGTTCATTCCTGTGTAGTATTTTAGCATGTGTCGGCCCTCCCAACATAGGGCAATATTGATCAATGAGTTGCACTTCTCACTATCTGGGTCAGAGCACTTCACCCCCCTCCCAACCTCCTTCCTCCTTTTAACTCCATCCAACCTGCTTTCTCTCCTCTTCCTCCATCACTTTCTACCTTTCCCTCTCCTCCTTTTGTTCTTCACCTAAAGAAAGAACACTGCAGGCACAGGGAAGTTGAAAAAGAGAAAATAAGGAAACGGGGAAAAGGAGTCAATGTGGGTGAACGAGATGAGCTCCTCTAAGGTGCTGGGGGGAAGTTATATCTGAGGTTATTTCTGATAAGTTATATGAGAAATATAAAAGTCATCTATCCAGAATAATGTCATGACTCTAATAGTCAAGAAGTGGTGAAAACTGCACTTTTGAGGTGATAAAGATAAAAGAATTTTACACGTGCAATGATGCAAAAAAAGAGAGAGAGTGAGAAAGTTCCAGCTAAAACTCAAATGGTTTTCAGATAAAAACCTGACAGAACCAAGGACAAAAGACATAATAAAGTTTCCTTTATGTTGTGTCCAGGTGGACTGAAATACTTGGCTCAACGGTGATAAAAAAAGCTATGAATCAGGAATTAATATAGAATTTCAGACGTTTATTTGCAATATTCAAATACTAGTGTTGTGTTAATATAGCAGAGAATGCCCCCTTCACAGAAAGTCCATAAACTCAATGATAGCCAGAGTGATGGCGTAGGGTTTGAAGTCGTAGTCCAGCCGGGTTTTAAGTTTGAGCTAAAAAACACATCAGAATAACTCAAATATGTGGAAATGCTTTCATTTCTGGATATGAAAGCAACTGGGCTGCCAGCATTTCCACTTCATACACATCTTCATCCAGTGACAGCATACACCAATCAGCTACAGTTACCGCTTCACTTTTAATGCTGTGGCTGATTGGTGTGTATATATACACTAAACATATATATACACTAAATATAAATACACACACACACACACACACACACACATATATATATACTTTTATATTTATATAACTGTGAGTATGCAGAAAGTTTGAAGTTAATAGCTTTTGTGGTGTTTCTGAAAATTACAAGTCTAAGTTTTCTAAACCACAAACTTGTCAATCACCCCTCAGGTATATACGTATACACATCCGTTTACGTACACATTCACATATATATAGAACATTTATGTGTGAGGCCGTGGTACTCTGCTAGAAAACAGCAGACTGCTCGCTCTGGGTTAGGAGTTAATTGCTGAACCAAATGTAGGAGGTGAAGTATCTCAGAGTCTTATTTCATGAATAAGGATAAGATGGAACACAAGGTCAACAGGTTGATTTTTACAGCAGTGAGAGATGAGTCTGAAGGCGAAGCTCTCCATTTACCAGTTGATCTGTGTTACAATCCTCAACTAGTGGCATGAACTTGCGTACTGATAGAAAGAATGAGGTTACAGATACAAGAGGCAGAAATTAGTTTCCAGGATGACTGGAAGGAACTCAGAGTAGAACCTCTACTCATTTGTGTCAAAAGGAGCCAGCTGAGGAGGTTCTGGCATCTGATACGGATGTCTCCTGAACAGCCCATTATTACAGATGTTAGAAGTTTAGTCCTAATGGGAGAAGAGCCTAGGGCTTGAGATAGCAAGAGGAGTCAGGAGACCTTTCAACCTGCTGTACAGATTGCATTTACACCAGGTGGAAATTTGATCCGAATGTCAGCCTGATCTGATCACATGTCAATGATCAGCACCTCATGCTTCCATTTCTACCTTGCATTAACATAGGTATTTTTTTCACATTCAGATAATATATCAAGACAGAGATTACATGTTGGTGTAAATGGGGTCTATGTCCCATGTGGCTTGTGAACTTGCCTTGCCTACTTTATCTAGTCTGCTGCCACTGCATGGTGGATGTAATAATGGATGAATGGGATGTAAAATTTAATAGGCAAACATATTAACTAAGTACTGCCTATCTGGAAAATTCAGTATTCACCACCCTTGTGTTGTTTCAGTTTCCAACAACTCTTAAGAAAAAATATCTGACACTTTAAGCACTAAATGCTCCAATATGTTTACCGACTAGTCACCAGATGTGTGCAGTTTAGCACTGGGCAGGTAGTGTACTGTGGGTTTATCTGAGCTTTTTCACTTTGTTTCAGTTTGAAGGTTGGACAACCAAAACAATGAGCTATAAGACACTAAAAGGCTTGGTAAAGCTGAGGGTAGCTACACTGGCTGTTAATTCTCTGTGGGTTTGTCTCTACAAGTAAAACCATTCGATCTATTGTTAACACATGATTATGGTTAGTGCAGCTTTAAGTTGTCAAAAAAAATAGCATTTATTCACTTTTCAGGCTAGCATCAGAGTCTTAGAGCCATGTAAAAGGATAGTTAGATGAAATCTTGTTTACACTGAGTGCCTTCAATGCAGGGTTCATTGTACAGTCTTACCTATACATTCACAAAGACCACTTGTTTCCAGTCCCCAGTCAATCTCTTTTTAAGTATGTTTAGATTTGATACTGATTCTGATAGATTAGAGAGTCTGAACAGGTTCCTTTGTCTTTCAGATGAAATACTGAATGAATAATGAATAAAGGAAGAACATAAGCAACACTTGTACAGATCAAATGGAATGATCTTAAAATGTAAATTGAATGTGTGTGTGGAGTGAGGCACAAATTCACATGGCATTAAAAATAATAAATACAATGATTTTATAGTAAATTACAATGTTCTAAGTATATTGAAAAAATACTGCATTTTCTTGTATGGTTACATTTGACTAAATTACTACTAACTACCAGAGTCTGATACAAACAAATAAGGAACAGTAGTAACCACAACAGGATCACAAATCCTTTACAAGTCTCTACTTTTTACTTTTTTAGTTTTGGGGACAAATGTGCAATATCCTAAAAATCTGTCTCAGTCTCTGATGACGAGTGTTTCCTGGGGTGATTTGGTGAAAAACCGGAGCCTATCCAACGCCCTTTCAAGATCAAAGAAAAAAATCTCTGTTGGGATCTTTCAAAAAATAATGAAATCATGATGAAATGATACAGAAAGGCAGTGGAAATAATTAAACAGTCACAGACCCAAGGCAAGTCAACCAGGCCAAGCTTCCTCTGACAGGGTTAAAGGCAGTGGTCCTCTTAATTAAAAAGCAGGTCAAACCTTACTTACCTTTTCTTAATGTTATCAATATATCAATATCTTAAATCTGGTCATTGTCTCTTCTCTATCATCTAAATTATTAAATATTTTTTTTCCTATATGATCAGGAATCATCATCGTGTTCAGACAGTGCTGATGTTTTAACATAAAGAATGTTTTACAATATTTCACCACTATTACACTATTATTTGACCAATGTGATATAACGTGAACAGATGCCACAACCATTAGAGTCCCTTCAAGAATCTGTGATCTTGCATTTACAAGAATGAACTTCAGAACTTTGTCAGTCTGAACAAAATCATGAGGCCTTCACAGAGTGTTCTTGTTTTGGGGTTAGATACCATTAAGGACTTATGAACTTAAGGACATTATGAACATTACTGAACTGGGGCCTGAACCTTATGTTTAACTTTCTTAAAAAAAAAAAAAAAAAAAAAAAAGTTGTAAAGATGTGGCACTGCAAGTGGAGAAGAAAAAAATGAGACAAAAAAAAAATCTACCAGAGAGACATAAAAGGTTGGTTTATCAAAATCAAAAACACCTGGGTAAATTCTAAAAAAACGGTTCACACTGGGAAACTAAAACATGTCAAATGAGCTGGTTTCCATTGTAGGAAGAAGGGCACAAGTGTGTTCGACCTCTGGGTGAGTCAAAATTTACATTCAATTCAGAAGAAGAAGACTTCATGATTCCTTGTTTTTAAAATCTCCAATTCATTATTTGTTCTACACTTTAATTTCAGAAACACTGAGACATTGGATTATGTAGGTTTAAATAACAGCTGGAAAAAGTGAGGTGTTGTAAAACCTTTGAGCACAAAGTATCTCCCATTAATTACTTAAGCCTGTGTGTATTTCCATCCTTTTAGTTAGTTTGTTGTTGTTGTTTCTCTTTCTTGCCTTGTCATTTCTCATATGTGTCCTCTTTTAAATCACTTCAACAAAACAATAAAAAAAATCAATAAAAAAGAAACAGCTCTACACTATTTTGATGACACTATTAACAGCACACCTATATACACTATATCAATCAATGTCATCATCATAGGCATGATGTGAGTGTATTGGCCCAGTAAACAGTGCGTTTTATATGCAGCACTGTCTCTGGACCTGCTGTGAAGCTGTGCTTATGATGAAGATACTTTGCTGCTGCACAAAGGCTCAATAACCAGAATCACCTTAAAACAAAGTCTATTACCACAACCCTGTGGGCTAGAAATGAACATTTCCAAATTGTTACATTCAGGGAGATGTGGAGTATTACAAGATGTAATGTTCAGTTAGAGTTGTTGCATAGCTAACATGAGGCAGCGTAGACTGTGTGAGGGGACAGTCAAATGCTCCCTGGTCTCACACTTTACTGGAGGATCTCAGGTTAAGCTCCCCAGCAAGCACCTTTACTTTGTGCCAGACTTCAATATTAGCCTAATCTTAGGGAGAATAATTGCTGATAAAACAGCTTTTACACTATCTGTTCCTCCAACCTTTGGCTATTATTTCTCTCAAAGTAAAAGAAAGGACAGGTTTTTAAGTGGGCCTGAATGGTAGATAATATCTTGGACAAACTGTGATTAAGTGTACAAAGAGAACTAAGTACAGTACACTTGTCTTTTATATCAACATGTGAAATCTTGTTTAAAGGTAGGTGGTGGAATAATCAGCAGTGTGAATGTAATTTGTAAATGACAAATGTGCATCACACTTCAATTTGTCTCCTTTCTTAATCCTATAAAAAGAACCAATCCACACACAAGCCACTTGTTTTCTATCACTGCCAGATCCCTCTGTTTCTCTAACTCTTCACCAGTGCTCTACTGGTGTCTCGGTAAGTGGGTGTCCGTAGCTTCAATGGTCTCAACCTCCAGACCTCCACTCTCCTTGACTACCCTTAACTACCTAACTACTGAACATTTTCTTAAGTATTGCACTTAAGTATACTTCAAAGGTTTTTCCAATTTCTCCAGGTCATGGGAAAATGTTTTAAGGGCTGAGAATCACAGAATAAAAGAGAATCAGTGCTGAGGGGTGTGTCCTGAAGTCCACCGTCACCTCCACATTCTTCAGCATGTTCAGCTCCTGGTTGCTGTCCCAGCACCAGAGCACCAACTGCTCAGCTTCCCACCAATATGCAGACTGGTCACCATATTGGAGTTTGGAGGATGAGTTTCACTGGTGGGGTCTTGCAAGTGCAATCATTGGTGTAGAGGGAGAAGACCAAACTTCCTCAGGTTTGCTGGCCTTTTTTGAGGATGGAGTTGATGTCGGTCTTCCATTCCAGGTTTTGGGAAATGGTAGTTCCCAGAAACTTGAACTTCTCCATTGAACATCTTGGTGTAGAGGGAGAAGAGCACGTGTGAAAGGGCACATCCCTAGGAGGCACCAGTGTTTATTCTCCACATCACAGAAGTGACTTCTCCCAGTTTCACCTGCTGTTTCCTGCCAGTAAGGAAGCTGGTGATCCACTGACAGATGGCGGGAGGATACAATGAGCTTGGAGAATTTGGAGGAGAGGATTTCTGGAATTATGGTGTTGAATGCTTAGCTGAAGTCCACAAACATGAACCATTGCTTTGCAAATTTTAGTTTCTGTATGAAGGTTGGAATAAGATGAACCAAGAAGTTATTAGAGTGCCCCAAAGCTGCCCAGGGAATGATATGCATCTTTAAGAGCAGTGTAGCAGTGGTCATGTGTGTCCCTGGTGGGACAATTACTATGGTAGATCATGGTTGAATTTTGCTCTGTTGAAGTCCCCATCCATTAAGAAAAGTGAGTCTGTACTTTTTTATTCCAAGCTAGTTATCTGGTTGGCCAGGGTCTGTAGTGCATCATTCATGCTGGCCTAGGGTGGGATGTAAACACAAACTGGGATGAAGGAGGAGAATTCCTGCAGTGAATAAAATGGCTCACAGTTCATGAGCAATATTATCAAGTTCAGGCTGCAGTTTTGTCTTAGCGTTGTGACATCTATAAACCAGCTTTTGTTGATGCAGAAGCAAAGTCCGACATTTCCTCCATTACACCATCCACTCGGTGTAGATGCAAGTCCGGTAGATATAATCCACTCTTGGGATGCATTCACAGAGCCAGGTTTCAGTGATGTTGAGGAGAAGCAGCTCATCC
Source organism: Toxotes lorentzi (assembly GCA_037833715.1). Lineage (NCBI taxonomy): Eukaryota > Metazoa > Chordata > Actinopteri > Toxotidae > Toxotes > Toxotes lorentzi. The sequence continues at coordinate 2,244,840 of JBBMJY010000002.1, read as the reverse complement.
ATTTTGTTAGGCAAGGAGCGGAGTGAAATGATTGTAGTGATAGTTCAAAGTCCCTGCTGTGAGCTACACTCGCATACTGTAAAATCTCCAGAAAACATGCCAGGTTTGTGAAAACGGGAGAACAAACTATCTGGAGAGAACTGCTTGATGTTAAGCACTTCTTCTCTCGTGAAAGTAATCAGGATTCAGTAACCAAGCACACAAAGAATAAACAAAAGAAAGTACTAGATGCTACCATCCATGGCGCCCTATGTACAGTATGGTAAAGTATATATAGAGCCGCATAAACTTTATAGAGCCGCTGATCTGATCACTGCCAGCTGATCACTGCCAGCTGATCCCCTGGATCAGCTGGCAGTGTTAAAAGCGTTCCAGGTGCGACCAAGTGGCAGAACGAGGAAGGGGGGAGTCCGAAAATGTCTTTATGTATATATTTATTGTAATTATATTTATGGTGTTTCTTTTGGGGTTTAGGTTACAGCACGCAGGCTATTTTAAATATTTTTGTTAAATATAATATTTATATTTTTGTATAAGTCAGTTATGTTTATTAATATTTATTTGGTGACACCTGTAAATGTATGCACCCAATCACACCTACCAGAACGCAGTATAAAAAAGGCACCAATTTCAAATCTCCTGTGGTTACAGGTTAGGTTTCACCTATGGTTTATGGTTGTACCTGTGTTGCTGTGGGAAGAAATAAAGAAACAGATGTTTTTGCATACTCGACCTTTGCCTTGGCATTGCTTTTCCTCTGAAGTCTCGGTTGTCAGAACGGCCATTCTAACACCATGCTAGCATTAGCATGGTTGTAGTAGCATCTAGCTCAAAGCACCAGTGTTGTTTCTCTCCAACTTATGTATGACTAGTGTTCAAAATATGGATCTTGAGATTATTGCTTGTCTCATTGTAGGCATTTTCTAAAATAAGAAAATATTTTTGATGATGCAGTTCTTTCTTCATACTAGAGCCTGTCTTACTAGTATAAATATGTGGTTTTACATTGTGAATTAATTCACTTACTGAAGTGTTTTCAGTGAACTAGATGCTGACATTGTGTAGGAGTTCAGTACTTCATTGTACATGATGTTTTCCTACGCATCTGTCTACTAGGTGTGAAAAAGGACAACACTTCATTTTATTCTGTTCAAATAAATATATGTATAATGCTAAATAATGTTAAATGGCAGAAACATTTTGTGGATGGTTAAAATCTGAAGACATAATCAAAGACTGGACACTAAAGATCATCCTGGTTACAAACATGGATCTGTAAAGCCATTTCTCAAAGACAAGTTTCAAATTTAAATTGAAGGTTGGTGGTGAAAAAGGAGATTTTTCAAACAACAGCAACAAAAAAAATGACTGGGGAAAAGCAAACTAGGAGTGTACTTTCTCAGAGCCCAGACTTTGACCTCAATTCTTGAACTTTTATTCCACTCACTGTCTCTCTCTTTCCTCTCTCTCCTTCATTCCTTTCTCTGGGAAAAGAGGAAAAAAAATGACTCCCTCTGCCACATACATTTGGCCCAGTAATTCATCCAATTATAATTGCTCTCTGTCTGATTTGTGTGTGTGTGTGCACTACTTCACCTCCTGTCTTTCTCTGAATGCAGAGGTCATTAGACCCACAGCTGGGCCAGCTGGGGAACACAGAATGTCTAACACTCTCCCTCTCTACTGTCGAAGTATCAGTGAGCGAGCACTGATGCTGCCGACTGCTCTAGCAGATTTTTTTCCTCATGAATGGAAAGAGTGGAACCTCCACCAATAAATAATGACTATCTGCACAGCTAAACAAAGTGCAGATTTTTCCTCTTTTCTACAACGCACAGCAGGTAGAGGAAAATACCAAAACCAATGTGAACATTTGAATTGACACTTTTTAAAGCACCATGCTGTCAAGCACAGCTGGTCCACATTTAGCTTTGCTTTGAAGACACTATCTGCCTATATCTAGTAATCAAGAGACTAGATGGGTCAGAATTGTATTAATAAAACAGACAAATTTACACATCACTAGTATGAATAATGCTTCAAGGAAACAAGGATGAATTTTTCTTTGCATCTGTTTGTGAATCCTCAAGCAAATTCGTGCCCAACTGATGACCCAATCATGATGTGTTTGAAATTTACTTTGTTCTGTCCAAACACACAGTCAGACTCTTAGATTGTATGTATAGGGAGCACTGGTCTGGTCAGGCAGAAAATCAGTAGAAAGTGAGAAGAGTCTTATAATGAAGTCAGAAGGACTGTAGTACGAGGCAACCTGTTCATTTTGTGCAAGACACTGGGAATCCAGGTGGTGCAGGACTCGCTTGGTCATGTGAAAAACTTAAAAGTTACAAAATTTTAACTTCATGCAAATGAAGGAAGTGGTGCAGCAGTGGAACAGGTTCAGTCTTTACCTGCAGTGGAAAACTCAACAAAACTCAAGAGACCAAAAGTAGAGTGACATGATTTCAAAACAAAACAGGAAACTAAACAAGAGTCCTCAAAAACAGTCCACAGAGTTTTAACAACCAAACCAACCAAACAGAACTCAAAACTCATTCATGGCTGATCAAACCAAAAAGGCCCACAAAGAATCCCAGAAGTCCAGAACAGGTTCATCAAAAGTCCAAAACTGTCCGCAAGTATCCCAGCACAGTCCAAAAGAGTTCAAACACAGCCCTCAATGGGTACAGAAGAGCCCCATAGGGCTGATCATAAGAGACTTAAGACCAAACGTTAACAGACAGCCTAGGAGGACCCAAATACAGACTCAAGGACTGGATGATGAAATGAAGTTTGTAACATCACATTTTTGAATGTCCCGTTCCTTAAAACATGGTGTTTCACTTGTATCCTTTCTCCTCTCCCAGTAGACGACTTCTGCTGCTGTGGATAATGCTTCTGAGCAGCCTGAGCATAATCCGTATTTATGTCACTTACTCCATAGGTCTGCAGACACATGTTATCCTGGCAGGTTATAAATCTTTTAAAGCATTTCAGAATTCTAAATAATTTAAATAAACTCCCAGTACTCCAACATACTGTTGATACTATCATTCGGCTTTCATTAGCACAATGAAATGAGACAACTTCTCTCTCTATGAATGACAACGAAGCCTCAATCTGTTCAGAGTCAGAGATGAAAAGGCTACGAGGCTCACACAGTATGCTGAGTCAGAAGTTTAGTACATCTAATTAAAACAACTGAGTCACTCTTGTGCCTGACAGGACCCTGTTACACACCGGCAACACACCATCCTTGCATAGACCATTTCACAATGTGTCTAACAGACTGGAAATAATCTCCCAGCAGCTCTGTCTGTCAGAGAAGTCCTTGATTTAATGAAGAACCATTTTAACTTAGAAGTTTAGCTTTTGAGGTATAGTTACATCTAACTGACAGATAACAGCCTGAATGCAAAAGAAATGTGACAATGCCTTAGTAAATAAAAAAAAGGTTCATTTTCTTTTAGAAACTTGAACATTTCTGTTTGATTCTAAACTTCTGAACAGTGTCATAATAAACAAATCATTGAAAACTGTTGTATCCGATCTACCAGAAAATGAGTTTTTGGATGGTTTGAGATGTGATGATGGACTGTTCTTCAATGGGAAAGAACATTGAACAACAAGGAAACATTCCTTGTAAATGAACCATTATATTCCAGTGCAGAGGCATCTGTTACAGAGAGATATTTGATTAATATGGAGTTTGTCAACTGTCACCAAAATAACAGATGAGGCTTTTGCTGATGTAAAATTAGCAAAACTGTAAAATTATTTTACAGTTTGAGAGGAACGTGTAAGCTCATTTTACATCAGAAAACTACACTGTTAACAACTGCCATTTTCACACAATGCAATTGTTCTGCGTTCTGCTCTGTGCAGCGTGGCGTCCTGTGAGTCCAGCAGGTGGATACTGTGCACATTCTGTGTAAGACTTCATTGTTAAAGCCTCTTCAGCAGTGGACACAAAATTACACACAGGCTGCTTCATACATTTTCAGCTGGACATGAATTATACGTCACTGATCAATCACTCCTGACTGTAGTGTTGTCACCTTTGTAAGACAGCGACTCCTTTTTGAGGATGAAAATATTGAAATTTTGTGAGAAGATGCCACATTTCTGTAAGTTTATGTTCTGCCTGCTCATCAGTCATTTGATAAATGACTTGCATTGTCTCCATTACTGGCAGATTTTGTCACACATATGGTTAATGGGCATCATTGTCGAGTGTGTTCTGTGTGTGTGTGTGTGTGTGTGTGTGTGTGTGTGTGTGTGTGTGAGCAGCTCAGCTTTGCCCTTGTGTGAACAGTGACTGACACAGAGCAGAGTGGAGAGACAGAGAAGGAAAAATCACCTCTTAGAACTGGGTTTTAAGTGACAGTAGTCAGCAGCTTTCACTGCATCATTTCATTTCATATTAACTTAGTTTAGCACACTGTGACCTGTGACCCCCAGGTTAAGAACCATGGTGTTAGGGTATTAAGAGATTCCTTAGAGAACAGTAGGAATAACAGATGTGAGGTCTTGTAAACAGTAAAGAAGCTGGAATGATCAGGTGGTCAGACGGGAGATTTAACGTTGAATAAATCGTCCAGAGAGTCCAGGGGAGGGCACCGAAAAAGAAAAGCAGATTGACGCTGCTGCAGACAGATTTTACATGTCTCAAGTCAAAGAACCACTGAGCTGTGTGGACTTGGATAAACAAAGCTTACAAAGCAAAGGAGAACCTCATTCTCCTCAAATGTGGTTTCTTAATCTCCTGCTTACACACATTTCACATGGGTGTGAACCGGTGGATTTAAGGATAGGGCCATGTTTCTTCCAGTAGAACAAAAGTGGTTTAGAAAAAAGAACACTTTAGTTGCGTCGTCAGACATCTCTGAAAGAGCTCATTGTTACCTCATGTAGGTGTTCATCTATTTGAAATGATTTAGACGGTAATGAGACAGCTCAGCTGCTCATGCACTCCTCACACTCATCAAATGTCAAGGCCAAGGAAGACTCCACCTCCCCCTCTGTTAGGAGGATTACCACAGAGAAAGCAGATCTTGTAATCGAGAAGATCCAATAAATCTCACATGTAAACAAAAAAATATCTTCCTGATCAACACATTATCCCCCTCGGGTATGTTTAATGACTCACACATTTTACATCTTTAGACACCTACAGATGGTTTATGTTAACAATGCGTCTACACATTTTATGTCAAACTGAAGTAAATCATTTGGCCTGTTTTCTCCTTTGAGGAAAAAAAAAAAATCAGAAACCAAAAAGGAGAAAGTTATTCATAATTTTATATTTTTTGGTGTCATGATGGTGCCATTAGGTTTTGCATTTAATTTGATAGAATATCGTTTGAGTAGCCATCTATGTAGACAGAGAGTTTATTTGGATACAGCCAATCAAATCCTGCAGAAAGCAGTAACATCAGTGTTGTATCATTGGCAGAGCAGATGGTCACACTGAGCC
>JBBMJY010000002.1:2208082-2226405 GCA_037833715.1 Toxotes lorentzi | reverse complement strand
GTCCTAAGATCAGCATGATTGAAGTCCCCAGCTATGATGTGCACTGCGTCAGGATAAGAGTGCTGCTGGCTGCTTACTGCTTTATGCAGCTCATCCATGGCAACGTTAGCATTAGCATCGGGTGGTATGTATACGGCCGTTACCATGACGACGGTAAACTCGCGAGGTATATAGACGGGTCTGCATTTGACGGTCAAATATTCCAGGTTCGGGGAACAATGGCTGTCTACAGTCTTTGCATTTTTGCACCAGCTGTCGTTGATATAGATGCATAACCCCCCTCCTCTGCTCTTACCAGAGTCACCGTTCCTGTCGTGGCGGTAGGCCGTGCGGCCGGCTAACTCAATAGCTGAGTCTGGTATGGATGGCTGCAGCCAGGTCTCTGTGATTAAAACAATGCAACAGTCGCGGAAGCACTTGTTGGCTGCAATCTGTAACCTCAGCTCGTCGATTTTGTTTGTTATGGATCTGGCGTTAGAGAGGAAGATGCTGGGAAGCGGCGGCTTAAATGGTTGTCTCTTTAGCCGTGCTAGCGGTCCGGCCCTGCAGCCTCGCTTTTGCTTCCTTTGTTTACGCTTCCTCTTGGGCTTGCCGCCGGGAAGGACCATCCACGGAGACACTGGAGTCCTGGCTATGTCCTCCGGAATGTCGTGGGAGCGGTTGTAGTCCGACGTGATAGTCCTTTCACAACGTAATCCCAAACGAAGAAGATCCTGACGACTGTACGTAGGTTCTGCCCAACATACGGTGGTGTACTCGTACTTCATGCTGCATGAAGGTGTAGACAAGGTGTAGAACTTTCTTTGTTCTTCTTTTCAGTTTTTTTTCCATTTAGGATTAATGATCTGGTGATTTAGTTTATTTCAAACCCTATCTAAATCACCTGAAACTGCCCCCATGTTTCAAATATGTTTTACAAATAAACTAGAGTTGCCAGTGTGAAGTAGTTCATATTCATATTCATCAGTGCCCAGGGGAATCCTTCTGACCCTCTGCACATCAGACTCTACTGAAGGTACCCTACTTGTTGTGTTTTGTCCCACTTAAAACAACAAATACTACAATAGCTCCCCTCTGACCAGATGACAGTTCAAGTCAGCAGTAACAGTAACTGCTGTTCCAGAGGTGATTTTCAAAGCCCTGCCCTGACACAGATGACCAACAACGCACAAACTGTGTGACAAGAAAATGCAGTCAACAAATAAGCACATTCTTCACATTTGTAAGAAGTTATTCTAGGGCAAGAACTACTTTTGCCGTTACCCCACTGAAATGTGTCGTAACCAGACATGGAGTCCTGTTGTTGCAGCCATTTGAAGGGTTCCTCCAGCGATAAGAAGCCTTGACAGTTTATGGGGGAGCTGCAGGACAAATGCCAGCATATTTCAAGAGACAAACAGCACCAGCTCTGAGGCCCCTGCTCATGCAGAAACAGCTCAACAAGAACGGCCACTGTGTCAAAATGACAGAAGGCTGCCTCCCAAGCTGAGTCATCTTCTCCCAGCTGGCAGTGGGTAAAATGGTCAGATAAGGGAGATTACTCGGTGAAGGCCACCCTTAAAGAAAAGTTAAGATCAGTACTCAACCTTATGAGAAAAACAGCCCTCAGATCCACTATCAGGAGAAGTGTCCAGCCAAATTCACAGCACCAAGGACGCAGCACAAGCAAAGACCCAGATTTCCCAACTTGTCACCACTGCGGCAATGAAGCATTGATATTCATATGTTAATGTACATAAGAAGCCATGCAAGTGTCTTTTGTCTGACTCAGGGATAATGCACTTGCAAGTCACAGATGAGTTATTTTATGACATACAGTAGAAAACATGGGGTCTTTAAACTTTTAAATCTGTCATTTTACATATATGTGTGGATTCAATACCAATGAAGGAACTTCCCACGTAAACAGACAATATGGCCAAATACATATTAAATTATAAAATGGTTACATGTCCATCTTCACAGATCACTAAGCAGTTATTGAGGCAGGGACCTGCAAGGTAGAGATTTTCTTTTTTAAACTGTCAAAACTGATGCAGTAGAGGATGAAACATCTTGACTTTTGATCACTAGAATGGGTCAGAACTGCTGGATCCTACATTTCCCACCATGCAACTCAATAGCATTTTTCATTTGATCCTTTCTGACTGGTAAACTCCGATATTTTTTATGCTTTTACACACTTTGTACCACAGGCTTTGTGCTATAAATTTGCAGTCTTCAAGACCAACCAGAGATGACATTTACATGAAAACTTATTAGTTGCTTGTTATTCATTCTTTGTAAGGCATTTCCATTATTTTGTCCCCCAGCAGTCGGCTTCATTTTTTACATTTTTTATTCATTTCTCAACCTATTCGATTTGGAATAGGTTGAGAAATGATGGGCCGATAAGATCTTAAAGTTTCCACACCCACCCTCAGTTCATGCCAAAAAAATATGAGAAGCTTTGGGACAATGAATACAGTAACAATTCTCAGACAAAACCTTTTGAAGCTTTTTGACCTTTTTTTTTAGTTGCTACAAAAACTTTTTAAGCTTCAGGGCACTGAAAACAGAAAGGAAAGTGATATCTGGTTTCCAGAAATTAAATCTGTTTATTGTCAAGACTGAGGCCACAGCAATGGCACAGCACCTCACTGATTTAAAAGTTTCAATCCAAAACAGATGCATTAACTATTTGACAGTGAACTTTTACAATACTGCCTTAATACTGGCACATGTCTTATGTCCACTGTATAAGATTTAAGGGAAAAAAACATGAAAAGAGTTAAAATAATTCTTTCGATTGTAGAAATAATGTTTACTGCACTGTGCAGGGTTTCAACTTGTCCTCTGGAATATCAAGCACACCTGAAGCTTCAAGCATCATCAATCATGTGATGTGATGGTCATTTGAGTCAAGCATTTAACACAAGGTATCAAACTGTGTGCTTTAGAAAAGTGAGACGAGTATCGGGGCCATGGCTTGCCCTTGTGTTTAGAATAGCATAAAGCAGCCAATGTGATTGTGTGGTTCTGGCCCAGATGCTCATTTGTTTCATGGTTGAGGTGGACTGATGTCTACTGCTGCCAAAAGCTACAGAACGACAAATCCTCCTACACTATAGAAGCACAGACATTACCACAAACAGCATGAAATACACCACAGACATGACAGCACGTTGCTCTTTCTCAAAAAAAACTTAGGTCTGCTGCTGTTTGTTCCTTATAACCTACATTTTACTGCATACACTGACATTAAGTAGGTTTCAGTTTCTGAAAAATGCACTCACGGGCATGATGTTCATTGTCTGACATAATTTAACTAGGCCTCTAATGGACCAGGAGTCATGCCTGTTAAACTGTAAGTATGGTTCAAATCTAGACAATGTAGGAAAAATCAGGGAAATGTCACTGTCACTGCTAAAAATACACATTAACCTTTCTGCGATCTCTCAACCTTTATACAAATTAGGTATTCTCACATTTATATAGGACCTGGTGGACAGTCACACCATGTTGACCATGTTACAACTCCCGTTTTATCAGTTTTCAGTGCTGTTTTACCTATTACGACATTCAACCTCATACACACATTCATCAGTGGGACCTCTCAGTACTGTAGGTGAATGCATATTTACCCTGGGTGGGAAACCTGACGACCAACACATCCCTGGCTGTGATATTTTAGAGACACTATTGCAGGAGAGTGTATGCATCCTTGTCTTGGTTTCAAGGTGCAGTCCCTGTAGGATTTCGAACACGATATGCTTGTGCATAATGCATGACATTTCATGGTTGGAGAGTTGATGTACGTGTCTAATCAGTAAATTAACTTTGTTCACGTACTCACCAGATTCTAGTCAAGATGCAAACATTTCAACATGTTGGGCTGAATCTGGGTAAATGTGAAGTCTAAATAAAATAATGCAGAAGATGAAGAAGATTATTTTTGTTGGATTTCATGGTGTGACCATGGTGTCTTAGTCATCATACACTGACAAAAAAAAAGTGACAGAAGCAGCAGCCATACATCAGTGACTTTGCGCTGTGCAGAACTCCTTAAGAGATCTAGACATGTTTAAGAAATAAACAAATATGCTGCTTTGAATAATAACTTGTGTCTTATGTTTTCTTTTGTTTTGTTTTTCAGAAAAAAGTTCAATTACGTCATTAAAAATTCTTAATCTGCACCTACTCCTTTTGCCTCGTTGGAAAAATCTAAATCTCTGAACTTGCAAATCAAGATGCATCAGTGAAGTAAAAAGAAATATATTCTTATATGTTGAGGGGGACTTCAAAAATACTCAGGGGGAAAACAGGGTTAAACAAATAATCTCCTGACTCGTATTATAACAAATTAAAAGTCTTAAATTGAGTTTCTGATGGTAGGAGCACAGGCAGGGAGGCCTGACGTGCATACACAGGCAGGCACAATGAAGGAACTTTAATAAGCAGTAAGAGATGTAAGCAAGAGATGAGGACCAGGTTTACAGACAGACAGGCAGGCAGGCACAGACAACAGGTACCTACAGAGGCATACCTGTCCTCAGCCATTCGGGTGAACTTCTACCGGTCTGCGATTGAGAGCATCCTGACCAGCTGCATCACAGTCTGGTATGGGAACTGTTCAGTCGCTGACCGAAAGGCACTGCAGCGGGTGGTGAAAACCGCCCAACGCATAACAGAGACTCCACTTCCCACCATTGAGGACATCCAGAGGAAACGCTGCCTGCGATGAGCTCGCAGCATTCTCAAGGACTCCTCGCACCCCTCACATGGACTGTTTAACCTCCTGCCCTCCAGGAGGCGCTTCAGGAGCCTCCGCACAAGAACCAGCAGACTCAGGAACAGCTTTTTCCTCACACCTCATCATCTCCACACTTTCCCACAATCTGAAATTAAGCACTCACTGTAAATTATGTTCATAGTTTTCTTTTTTCTATATATAGTGTACATATATTTAACGGCACAATCCATCTGTAAGTACTACAAACGTATCTGTATAGTATACTCATATTACCTATCGACCTGTATATCTGTACATACACTTCATGCATCTGTATAGTATTCACCTGTATAGTATGTTCATTATACCTATTTAACTGTACATTCTGTCCATAGCACACTCACCTGTATATCATGTTTATTGTATATATGTTTTTTTACTGTAGATACTGTATATTCCTGCACTTGCTGCTTTTGCACTTCTGGTTAGATGCTAAACTGCATTTCGTTACCCTGCCCTTGTACATGTGTAATGACAATAAAGTTGAATCTAATCTAATCTAAACAACAAAAACCTTTCCACACAACTTTACAGTCTTTGTCAGTTTGATTTATGGAATGTTTCCATGACAAAATAGGAATCCGGCAATTCTGTTGTGTTAAGTACAGGTCTTCCTGTAAATTATAGCTATCTAGTCAACCATCTGTATCACATTTATTCTGTTCACGGTTGGGGATTGAGCTTACAACATCATGCAATTCTCAAGAGGTATGTTTCACCCTGAAAGGCTCCTCTGTCTATCATAGTACGGACATTTACAGACAAACACATTTACACCAGCTAAATAAGAGTCCCCTGAGGGGACACCAGAGTTCAACATTCACTGGCTTCCTCCGCACTTCATCGGGCTTAGCTGTCCTTTGTTTTCTCCCAATGCTCTGAGGCTCAGCCGTGCTTTGAACGTAAGGCTCACATTAGCAATATGCAAAATGTTAGCAACATTTTTATGCGCTAAATGTAACAGAATTTTAATTTCAAATGCTAGGTTATTGTTGTTCTAATTAAGTATGGGAAGAGAGCATATGCTCTGCGTATATGCTCTGAGTATTGTTTCACTTCCAGTTCCCAACAAGTTTGTTTTTTGTGAACTTTATATTTGTTAACATGTTGATCGAGTTGACCTCTCTCCTGGGTAGTGTGTCACATGTTCAGTTATTCCTCTCCCTCATTAAAGGAGAATGGTGTCTGGGTGAAATCAAGTTTGCCACTATGGAAGTGGCTCCAGTAGCTGGTGTGTGCCGACCAAGTGTAGGTCCTGTTAGCCGTCCCCTGGCAGGTCCAAAGTTTGGCCCAAACAGAAGCCTCCGGTTCACAACCATCCATCTCACATCTTTAAAATATGGTAAATCTATTTTGAGAATTATGAAATGAGAGAATCCAGGAACCAGAGTTACATGCATTTCTGAGCAGGCAATGATCAGTTTTACATGAAACTTCCAGCTATGACTACTTGTAAATATATTAAAATTGTTATTTTCATCAGCTGAAATGGCATCAGCTTGTGGTAATCAGAGGTCACCAAAATTAATGTGGAATTGTGTGCAGTTTTGCTACAATACTGTCAGAACCCAATCTGGCCAGTGAAAAATGCAGGTTTCAGAGACAAATGGAAGACCTGGGGGTGACCTGGTTTGATTAAGACCATTCATCCCCCTTTGGATGTTGTGGCTGTCATCTATGGAAAACTGACAGAGTCTATTAGAAAGCCAAAGCTGTGACATCCCAGAGTTGAGACCAGGAGGCAGAGTTGCAGTCCTACACACTTGTCTGTTGCTTCCTTAGAGCTGTCACCCTCCCAAACCTCCCCCAAACCCCATAGAGACTCTATCTGTCAAAAATCATTACAAGAGGAATAACTCTTAATGACCTTACAAAAAAAATTAACACAACTACTATAAAAGAACCCAACCAATAATTTATTAACTGATCATCGCAATGGTGGTCTGGTTGTGACGCCATCACGGTCACAAAATCTACCCACAGACAAACATAAAAACACCAGCCAAAGCACTCAAACCACCTCTGTGGTAGGTCTGGCTGATAATGACTGACACAACGTGCAAACAATACCAGGCACGCTGTTGCAGCTGCAGCAGTAATGCAGCATTTCCATTGGGCTATTGCACCTCAGTTTGACCTTTGCACTTACTTGGCTTTGTGTGCCTTGTCATACACTCAAATATGCCTCATCATACACAGCTGTTTGTGCACATTTACACAATTATTAACAATACAGAGCCCTAATAGGTACAATGAAAGGGTTTGTGATGATCCGTTGTGTGTGTGTGTGTGTGTGTGTGTGTGTGTGTGTGTGTGTGTGTGTGTGTGTGTCTGTGAGTATATTTGTCATTGTTGCCCTTTCTGCAGCATACACAACCTCCCTATATTTCTCACTCTCTAGTGGCGTTGGAAGCACTACAGCCTCTGTTGGTCTCATTTATCTGCATTTGAGTTTGTGTGAAAGTGTGTGAGAGAGTCTGTTTGTATCCCATCTATTTCACCTAAAATGTGAATAATGGTAAGTGATGCCAGAGGCATTATCCTGATTATGACAGAGCAACACGACACCTCCGTCCTCCAAATGAGTTCCCCTACTGGTGTGTGTGTGTGTGTGTGTGTGTGTGTGTGTGTTCCCACCCAGAGCTCCAGCAAGAAGAAGAGACGAAGCACCAGAGGAACAGAGGATGGAAATAAATGGTGAGAGAATAGCACAGAGATGGATAGACAGTAAAGGGAGATGGAGTGATGCACAGAGGACGAGAATGGCTTGTCGTCATAAGGGATGACTAAAGAGGAGAAATGGAATAACAGGAGTTAAATGAAAAAAACATCCCAGGATAAATAAGGTGGGTAGAGGATCCAAAACCTGTATTCAGGCAGAAATATTTGACTTGATAACAGGGATTTTCAAAGTCTGACATTGTGGTGTCCCATTTATGCAAAGCTGAGAAAATAATTGAGATGTTTTTTTCTGTTGTCTGTGCATCATTTGTTCTCTGTTTTTTTTCTATTTCCCTTCAACATAGGGTTTATTTTTGTGGCAGCACCATGACCAAAACATGCAGCTTCACTCTCACTTTGTGTTTGATATTTTGCAGGATTTTGTCAACAAGGGCAGACTAAATATCTGGAGCAAATGCAAAGCACTATATATTAAAACTACTCTATAATAAAACACACAGTATAATAAAATGTAAATAAACTATATAATTGTACACTCTCCAAACAGAAGACGAGTTTAAATCTGCCATCTGAAGGCAGGAGGACAGATATGTTGATAAATCTGCAGCCTCGTCACACAGAGCCATGTAGCATGGCCGTGCCTCAATTAAATCATATGTGCAAAATGACACCAGGCTGCAACAAAATAACCACACATAACTCTACAAACATCAGTCAGGTCGGCTATAATTCAGTATTCTGCCGTTTATGCAAAAAACATTTTCAGCAGTTCATGTTTTATTCTTCAAGTGTGTTGCAGTGCAAATGCTGCTGTCATATTTTCAGGTATGATGTAACCATTTACATTGTGAAATACCATGGAGTTATCAATTCACCAAACAACTTCACCAAATGATGTTTATTACTTTTTTCTATTATCATTATACTAATTAGGTGTAAAAAAAACCCAAACAAACTGTGCTGTGTGTTGAGGTCATGTGGGCAAACTACAGACTGCGGACCGCGTGCATCCATACGTAAAACGTCACGCTTTTGGCTTTTCAAAATAAAAGCAACACCGTTGTACTGCATGCATGGCATGAATATTTTTTCACTTATATTCTAATTTATGATTGGCCTCATGCGAGCCGGACAGGGACGCATAAAGTGCTGGTGTGGCCCGCGGGCCGCAGTTTGCCCAGGTCTGATCTCGATAATGATATGATTTCCTGGAGGAGTGTCTTTTAATTTGTTGAGTTGTTGTAATCATGCATCACTGTGACTGGCTCAGATGTTCCAGAGCAATGACACCAGAGATGCTGTTGGTTGAGTGTATTTATTAATCACCACATCCTCTGATCTTTATTCACCTTCAACAAGCCTCTTTTACACTCTTTTGGCGCTGCACCTACATGATCCAAAATAGAAGGTGGACACATCCTCCCACTTCTAGCACTGTTTGAAAGCCATTCTCCAACAGAGGTGGATGTAAAAAAATGTAAGAATTATAATGTGGGCTTGCTTTGATCATTTCTCCAGTTTTAGAGTAGGTGAATGTGAAGGCAGCTTGGCTAATAACAATGATGTTGGGCATTCAAGCATTGTCTTGGAGCAACAAGGGAACAAACCACAACCTGACAGAAAGAGACTTAAGATTTGTCCTGAGGTGAACGGGAGAAGACACACAGAGACGGAGGGAACGTCTCGCTTTAGCAAGGAGCTATTTTTTCCAGGTATCAGACGGTAATTAGGGAGCAGCATCAGGTAATTAAGAAGGCCTCTGACTGATGGATGATGCACTGCTGTCACCTGGATGGCATTTATGCTAACTACCAAGAGCTGAGTGTGTGTGGACCTCTGAGGTTGGGGGACTGCCTCTTACACATCTCTTACATTTTTGTGACAACATTTTTTGTTTGGTGAAAACAATGTAGTTGGTTGTCACTTCCTTAGAGTTTTGGGATTTAATTTTATTTTTTTTCTTTTGAAAATACACTACGATAAAATGTACCACTGAATAATCCCCTGATAATCATTCTGCATTAGTAATACAGGAAGCACTGATGCATTACTGTGCATTAGACACAGTGACTGATCGTTATTACTAGGACTGAACATACACAACTTAAAGCTAGATTAAGTAACATTTTTCCAATATGTGGGGATTGAAACACTCTTCAAATCAAATGAAGTGAATGGGAAAGTGGTCTCAGGCTTTTGGAAATCACTGCATATTAATGTGTCGAGGTGTCAGTGGCCTCTGTGACTCACACTCATTGAGCAGCCAGAAACTGCCTCCTATAGTTTTTGAGCAGACCTCAGCCTTCTAACCAATCAGAGAAGGCCAAAGTCAGTCAATGTGTGAACATGCTTCTTGTTTACTACTCCTCTTGCATTCAGTCAGTATTAGCTGCTGGAATATGTTGCAATGCCAGAGGCTAGCTGGTTTCCGATTCCTAACCCAAAGTAGATCAATTCATGTTTCTTGTTTCTTCTACGGGGAACTGGATTGATTTTATATGCTGACGATTTGTTTATCTGACCCAGTAGTTTTAGTCCCCAACCTCCCGAAGTACATCAAATTGTTTGTTAGGCTGTCAGGATATACATTTATCTGGGGGGCTCTATTTACCATTGTCTTTTTCAAGTAGATTTAGTCAGCTTCTCATTTGTCTGGACAAATACTGCATCTCTAAAGCCCACTTACAGAAGAATATCTGGCTAAAAATTTAATCCATGTCAGTTTCAGAGACCTCTCTCCCAGTGCTGCTCTTTTCCAGGGTATAGCCCTTCTGCAAACTACTTGGGCACAATTTTACTCTCAGAAACTCCCTGAAGATTTGGAATCAAATATTATTATTTATTTATTATTATTATTATTATTTTTTTTTTTTCGTAGTGCCAGATGTTTCAGAACACTCCTATTGCATGTAATCATTTATTCAAACAAGCATTGATGATGGACAGAGAGGGGCATTGTGCTGTATTGGGGACCTTTACATAGATAATAAATTTGTCTCATTCCTTCATCTCCAAACTAAATATCACTTAGGCATTTCGTACGGGAGTGTATCCCAGAATCATTTTTTTATGACTTATCTCACAGCCAAGCTCTAAACCTTTGATCTTTCACTTCATCATTGCTTTTATTGTATCAGCGACTGCCAGTTATCTCAGGGAGGTCTGGCCTGTATAAAGGTCTGTTCAATCAGTTCTAGGTATTGACTAATTTAAGTTAAAGTCTTACACAGACTGCATTAAAACTAGACTGAGATATCTGAATCAGTTTCTACAGAGTGTGATAGAAGTGCTACTGTGGAGGGATCACTATGACACTTATTCTGGCACTGCCCAGCACTAGGTAATGTCCGGTGTGACATTTTTGCCAAACAATATGGAACTAACATTCAGTCAGACTGTATTTTGGTAATATTTGGTTGGACAGGACAATTGCTCTTCCCTCCCCTCAAAAGCAGCATGGCATGGTTGCAGCTAAAAAATGAATGATAGTAATAACATACAGAATGTGTGCAACATACAGTGCACAGCACAGCCATGTGTGTCCTGCACTTCTCAGAGAGAATACATTATCATACATTACAGATGGCTGTGTGACAATAAGTTAGCGAGTTAAATTCACATCCGAATTCATGTTTGACATGTTGAAGATAACAGCTGCCTTTAGATGGCTGTGAAAAGAGTCACTGACTAACCTCTATTCTGTCTGGTTGGCATTTCTGCCATAATCGAAATGCAACTTTTGTTTGTCTGCATAATCATGTTAGCTGGTTGGAAAACATCAGAGAATATGAATAAAGGGGGTTGTGTGATTTTGAGGAGGTTTGAGTGTGTGGGATTCAACCAAATGAAGTGACCTGATCTGAGCAGCACCCACTGGGGCACATGGCAAGTCACCAAGATACCAAACCATGAACACCAAGATGGGAGACTCGTGGACTGCATCTTGAGTCAAAAACGTTTTATGTTGACTGGCTAGGTGTGTAAGATGGAGAGCTAGAACTGATGACACTGAGCACGGCTGGAAGGCAGGGGCAGAGGTGCTGGTGAACCTGGAACACAGAAGACACAAGTCTGAGCACGAGGGAAAGCTAACACTGGAATATAAATTTGAGTCATCCAGACGTTACCAGAACCAAAGGACAATCTGCTGAAGAGTGGAGTGAGCTGGTGTATATGCTGCTGTCAGAGGGTGTGTCTGATGAGATGATTGTGGAAGAAAACTGGAGGTAAGTCAGCCACGCCCAGGCCTAGACACACAGGCAAGAAAACAGAGGACAAACAAGAAACACTAGGGAGGGGAGAACGGAATACATAGAAGGAGGGAGGCTGTCAGCTCCAAACACTGGACTCGAGTTTAAAGCTTAAGAAAAGCTAGTAAGTTGACCAGTGGACACTGTTCTCAAAGTCAAGAAGAAAGTTTCATCTTTAATTTTTATGCAATTTCAACTTAAGTGCTCAAGAACTTTTGTGAAATAAGCCAAATATGTTACTGAGTGCATTTTACATTTGGACATGAAAAGGTTCGGTACGAACCTAGAAACAAACAGAGAACCTTAGAACCTTATTTCCTCATGCGTTGGAACTGTCATCATCCCTGTAGGCCCTCATAAACTGGAGCAACATTAAATATGCAGAAGTCCCGCTGGCACCAGGGACTGAGCGTCTTCTTCCAGCAGCAGTCCAGCCTGTGACAGCCAAAATGCCGAAGCATGATGCCAGCCAGTAAGGGTCGCCCACACTGACATGACATAACTGCCTTTGGCTGTCACACAACCCACTTGGTATTACTGAACAGAATTGTCTCTTATTATGGTATGCCACTGGGTTTTTGCAGAGCGGTTTCACAATTGGAATGAGGCATCCATCAACAGCACAGATACTATTAAGTAATCCTGCAGCCTGAAATCCTAATGCTGAGGAGTTCTCTTTCCTCCCGCTCCTCCTGAGGGCAGTTATCAGCTCCACAGCACGAAGGAACAAATATTTTTTTCTTTTTTTTTTTTTCAAACTACATATTGAGAGAGATGGGAAATAAAGGAGCAGGATGGAGCTGACCTTTTTCACATGTTTTAATATGGAGAAAAAAAAATAGAACACTTGATGCCTCAGTCATGAGTTCCTTCCCAGAAAGTTCCCGCTTTGCAATTAAAATAGCCCTAGGAGCTCAATTTGACTCTCACTGAATTTCATAGCTTAGGAACTTTCAGTAACTGATTCTTTGTAAAATTGTCTATAAGCAGTTTTACAAAGAAATCACTTGCAAGGTTCACCCAAGAGCTCCTCTACACTAGCATCCTGATTTACAAGTAACGTGCTTACTCGGGATAAAGACAACTCATGGGTTCTTAATTCAAGAATAACAGCAACAATTAAGTTCAAGAACTGAAAAGTACACCCCATAAAGTATCCAAACAACATTTTTACAAATTTTAAATTACAAAGAAGCAAACTCAACAAACCATAAACCACAAACTGAAGTTACACAACAAATGCTGTGGTCTGGATGAGCACTGGCGTGTTGAAACCCCAGCTCGGGGAAGCAACATGAGGGAGAAAACAAAGTTAGATACAACACATTTTCAGTTTATTAAGCAAAGAAATTATTAAGCGCAAATGATGTGGTGTGGGGTGACTCTGCTCCTCCAGAGTCTGCTAGATGAGAGAGGGAGTGAGGAGGTTTAGGAAGAGCTTTCAGTGGTCTGGGTTTCCTGAAACAATTCACAAAGGGTAGGTAGACAGAAACACAGCAGACAGGACATAACACATTTTTGGGATCATATTCTTGGGTATGAAAACTGATAATTCCATCAAAATGATTCAGATGAACCAATTTAGTATGCTTTAAAGGAGGAGGACATCAAAAATGGATTAAATAAAGCAACTGTGCCTCTGTTGCTTTAGCTCTCCACATGAAAGCTGTTCTGTGGTGTTATCATTACTGTGGAAACAGTAATTCTTCTCTCTGACAGTGGGCTCTTGTTTCTGTTGATAATGATTTGATTTGATTTAATGACAAAAGACAAGATAGTAAAATATATTCTTAGAAAAAAGATCTTTGTATTAAGAAATGACCTTGACATTTATAAGAAAACCAATGCAATCTAATTGCATATGAGCATATAAAGTTTATGAATTTCTGCATTCTTGTGTTTGTACACTGGTCAAGGAAGCAGGGTTTTTTTGTTAGTTTTTTTTTTTTTTTCCCATTTGCACTTTGGTCGACAATTTTTTTTTCTTTTTCTTTTTTACATACAAGGAGACCCTTCTGGAGTAGTGCCCCCCACCATCATGCCATTTGGTCCACCAGTTATGTCCAGACTAATCTCAATAACAACTGGACTAATTAACATACAGTAAAAGAGAATTAATTATACAAACTTTGATCAAGATAAGTAGGCCAGAGTGAATTTAATAATTTCTAGACCTGTAGTTCCACCAGACATGACATGAATTATCTGATGGTTTCGCCCAAAATATGGTACAAACATACATACTTTCAGAAGATGAATTTTAAAGACTTTAGCGATCCCCATCATCCGGCTGTTGCAGTGTAGCTGCCAAAGGACAGAGGGAGGTAGAGATTTCACTCTCTGTGAAAGAGATTTCACTCTCTGTGTTACACAGTCTACCTCAGCAACAGCAGTTAAGAAACACACAAAACAGTACAGTTAAGGCCTCATTGCCTAGGGAGAATACATACAATGACATATTACATATCTTATAAACATATTAGCAATGAGTTGCCTAATCAAATTCACTGATTTATTCACGCATTTATTTGGAGTCATATCTCTGGCCACCCTTTAATTTCCAATATTTACTCTCCTATAATCTCTATTTTTGGGCTCCATCAACTCCTAGGAAGATGAACTGGCTGCTAAATGCTCCACTATGTTCACCAGTTTCTAACTATGCTTGTCTGCTGTTTGGTGCTGAGGCCGTTGTACATCTGCATATTCATGGCTGGGCCAAAGTGAGTATGGAGCTCAGGCCAATCCAGTCAGAGGGTTTCTAACACACTGGGTCACAGCTGAAAGAATGAACATCACTTGATGAATAATTTTGCAGTGTTCTGGACTGTGAGACTATTGAAAATAAGAACAGTTTGCGGTTTTGTTTACGATTTAATGATAATTCTGTGTCTGAATGGCAGCAGCTGTATTCTGTAAAATTATAATCGGCTCATCTGTCCATGATCCTCATCTGTCAGTGTACAGCAGCTACTGCACAAAGCAATGGGAGCACGGTTTATTTAACTGTGAAACACAGCACTGTGCTTCACAAGTACACCACGAGGAATAAAAAAAAAAAAGTCGTATTTTTCCCATTTGCAAATAGATGGATGTTGATTCAGCCGTAACACAACGTCATAGTACATGTGGTGTGTCAGGAGCCACTGGTATGTTTCTAGACAGAATCCAATGATCAGCCACAGCATCGACACCAGTAACTCTTTATGGTGTATATATACAGATGTATACAGAGCCGTCTCAGACTGCTCTGTGTGACTGTCCAAATGAGACAGTGACTCAGCCCAAACACACATCACTCCTAACCACCATAGCTTCAGGCAAAATTAGGTGTTTTTTTTTCTACCCGGTGGTGTGAAAGATTCCCCTGGCCAGAGTTTGGCACTTCAAGGAAGGCTGTGTCTGGGATGTCCCTGTTGCCATTTATCTCAAGGGGGTCTGAAAGAATCATTTCACAACAAAGGGCTTCAAAACCATCATTAAGTCACTTACAGAAAGTGAGAGTACATAAAAGCACATAAAAGTTCTAAGAGACTTTGTCTCAGTGTATGCAATAGAAAAGAAGCACTAAACAAAGGCAGACAAAAAGGGAATTCACTTGATCTCTAACTACAACTAACTACACCCAGAAAGGGAAAACTTACATCTCCTGGCTTTCAGAAGGAAATTCAGCTGTGTAACTATTTAAATGCAAAATAAATGTGGGTATCTATCAGATACTGTTCATCCATAAAGGTGTGCTGAAGGAAAGAGTGTTGTGGGAACCATTGCAGCTAGGTGAGCTAATGACTCAAGATAATGAAACAGACAAACATAAAGCAGGAAGGATACATGAGCCCAAGAGCTAACTGTAGCACAAGGTCAACTGGACAAGGTAATTAAAGCCCATGATGAGTCCAACAACCTACTTCAAAGTTCAACTTCAAAACAGTAATGGCACTGAGATTAAATGGAGAATCATGACATTCAGAGCAGGACTGTTGTGTCTCAAAAGAAGAAAATGCCTGCTAAGTTGAGTGATACACACAATGAGTGTGCTGCTGGCAAAACATCCCCATGTGAAGGACACCTCACATGAAAGACCCGTGTAGCTTGATGAAAGTAGCTGATGCCTTCTTGTCCAGGTCAAACACCAGCCCACATGCACCCACTTCACCATCAGAGTAGAGGATGCTGAACACACAATGTTTGTACAACAGCTTCAGAGAAAACTCGCACTGGAAAGGGATTCTCCATCTCTGACTGAAGTCCTTGAAGCATGCCCCAGAGACATATTTCCTGGAATGAATCATCTCCTACCCCTCTCTCCTCCTTCATCACTCTACCCATGACAAGTTGCATGGCATAAAGACTATTTTCAGCTGTCAGTAGTATATAAACTGGCATCAGGACATCGATGATGACACATAGACTCAACTCTCTATCCCTACTCCATACTCAAAGAGCTGATGTAAACATTGCTCTGTAATGAAATAACGTTTCAGTGATTCTGTGTTCAACTCAGCCTCATCCAAAAAAAAAAAAAGAAATAAACATTTCATTTTACATTTTCTTACTGTGATAATTTAGTTTTAAAATTGTTTTTTGATGCAGCTGTATGGCGATATTGTTGCATTTGTCAGCTGTGTGTTCTTGTTTGACTCTTAGTGTTTAAATGCTCTTTTGTCCACCAGAAGGCTCCTGATTTGCAGTGCTTGTCTTGTGATGTACAGTACAGCTCAGTGTACACAGATTATTTGATGCTGCTGTGTCTGTCTGCTAGTCTGCACGTAACAATAGTCAGCTAGATCTCAGCAGAGATGTGGCAGGATCATTACTGTCAGGGTCAGTTTTTCATAATACATTATTAACATGGTTAGAATATGATGAATAATCAGGCCCCTTCACCCTAATGAAAAAAAAAAAAAAACTACAACAGTATGGCATTTCAAAATTACCATATATTAAGATGTTTTTCAGCTGGACTGTTTTACCTCAAAGTACAGCTGAGGCTGGTGGGAATGTCATTATTATAGCAGGTATTGTACAAGCTTCCTTTTTTGCCAATCCATTAAATTGATTTTTAAAATAACTCAATGGATATGTGAAAAGTTTGACTTGTTTCTCAATGAAAAGTCAGGATTCATCCTCTGGGAAACATGACTATCAGTACCAAAGTGACTGACTAACTGAGGCTACCATGGTAACAGCCACACCACTGGGATGGCTAAAAAAGCACCAAGCCCTCCAACCTTAATTACTATGGTGGCCTATCAATAAAATGTAACTATGGGTTGTAATGAGATGCTTGCATAGATGACTTATGGTCTTCTGAGAATGGACAAGTCAGCAAAGTTTTGGAGATTATTCAAATGGCTTGTGTTATTTTTGAGAGCAAAACTGATTTGCTGCATTTTTAGGGTTTCAATCATTTATTTATGGATTTGTTCTTTTCATATAAACTTTCAGATAGGTATTTATTAATTTGTTGCATATTGAAAAACTGCATAGATCCTACTATAACTATGAATCATTCTGTAACTCCTCCTCCAGACCTGTCAGCAGTTAAAATAAAGCAAAATGAAAATTTTGAGGGGTTTCGGCAATGCTTTAATGAATGGGGTATCTTTGTTTGGACTGTGCTCAGTGCAGGTTTCCAAGGGAGATATTCCCTTTTCTACTGAACTTTTTTTTTTTGGTCCACACCACAAGGACAAAAGACTCTTAGTTAAATCGTATTTTTGAAAGTATGCTTATCTGACATGACGTGAGAAGCTTTAAAATGCTGTAGTATAAGTGTGTGTACGTTGTGTGTATGTTCTATGAAGTGTGTCACCAGCAGGGGCGGGTATATAAAGCGCTTTTCCATACTCAGGTTGTCAATGAGGCTGAGCTATGGACTGATTGATTGATCAGTAACGGGAGAGTGTGAAGAAAGGGGTTGGGACGGTGTGGAGAGGCTGAGGGGAAAAGGGAGTGATTGATAATAGAGGAGCCATATAGTGAAAAGGAGGGAGCGAGGGAGAGCAGGAAAGACAAGCAGTGAGAAAGAGAATGGAGGCTGATGATTGATTGACATTTGGTGAGAGGCAAGCTAAAAGCTAGGAGATGTGTGACGAAAAAAAAACTGATTGAAAAGAGAGAGAGGGTGGTGATTGATTGAGGAATATTACTTTGAAAGGATGAGAGACAGTAAGGTGGGGGTGTTGGAGAGAGGAGGGCAGGGAGGGAAAGAGTGGTGTGTGTATACCTGAGGACAGTGCATAGGCATGGTTTTATTCAGTCATGATTGATTGGCCTGCAGTTTAACAGCAGTGTCAGAAACAGTGTTTTCAGACATTCAGATTGACTTCAAAACAGAAGCTTTATTTACTTCAGCTACAGAAATATCCAGACTTTTATTTTGTAATGTTTCTGTTTTATGTTACATTTTTGAAAGAAGTCTTTCTGTTTTCTACTGATGCTTTTCACTGCAAAGCAAAGCAAACACTCCCTCAGTGTTAGTAATAATGCAGGGTCTACCATGTTAATAACTTCATGACACATCCACCCTGCTCTGCTTTTTTACAGTTTCTTTCCATTGGTTTGGCTCATTTCTTGAAACAGAAATGACATTCTCAAAATAACATGGACAAATCTCC
>JBBMJY010000002.1:2191602-2207982 GCA_037833715.1 Toxotes lorentzi | reverse complement strand
GGAGGTGGAGAGTGTATGAACATCGGGCTCAGGACCAGAGGTCCCTGCTCCATACAATGGATGCTGCGTGCGAGGACATCACAGGGGATCAGTGTAGGGGATGGTTGAGACATTCGCGCTGTTTCTTCCCTCGTTGCATCGCAAAGGAAAACATCCGCTGCGATGTGGGCGAAAATCTAGGGCCAAACAGAGAGCAGCGCATGGATGGACAGGAGGATGAGGATGGTGGCCTGGAGAGGGAGGGTGACGACAGCGACCAGTGAAGTATTACTGTAGTTGTGAAACTTTATTTGCAGCACTGTAGGCTAGATTTAATTTTTCTTGTTTTTTGTTTGTGTTTATATTTAGTACATGTACAGAATACTGTATGTTGCGCAGAACTGTAAGACTGTTTGGCCACATGATCTTATAGTTTTAAGAATGTAATTTCCGTTTCAAGAAATGAGCCAAACCAACAGAGAAAAACTGTAACTAATTCATTCTAATCGCTTCTACTTTTGGATCTCCAATGAAAATCACTTCCTGTGCTGAATTTCCATATTAAAGGTATTCCCGCAGCTCAAAGATCATTAATCCTTCATTTCCTGAAATGCTTTTAATGTGAAACATCAGCAGGAAGTGATTACATTTGGATTAAAAGGTAATTTGATCTAATTATTGAATAAAATAACATTTCAATTTAAAAGAGACTCATAGCAATGAAGTGGTGAGTGTCAATCTACTGTACTGATTATATTAGAGAATGTATCATGCAAGCTTTCATTTATTTATTTACATATTTATTGATTGATTGATTGTTACCTGGGTTTTATTTGTGTCAGAGGCCATGGCCATGGCTAAAATATGAGATTTCCTCATTATATGAACCTTTGAAGCTTTTACTTAATAATTTACAGTATAAGCCAGTTTCACAGATCATAGAAGTCATCAATAGACAAAACCAATTAAACAAGTTAAGTCTTCTCTCTAGTCTCTTTTTTTTGTAGAAATGCCAATGTAGAACACATTTCTTCTTAACTGACACAAGGATTTCAAGTCAAAACAGCCCACAGTAGGTCACAGAAACAGATGGAGTATATCGCTACATCTGCTTGTATAGCAAAATGGTCTTTTCATTTGGCACACCATTTTGTGTCATCTGTAGCCATTTAGTATTTTGGTGACTCACAGTGAGGTCTGCTGTAATGAACAGAAAAGATAGGAGCAGAAGGTGGTGGACAATTTTGAAGCCAGGAGTTACCTAGTTTGTGTCACCCACCTAATTTTACCTGGCTAAAAGCTTTCACATGTGAGTATATTTTAAATCAATTCTGTCTCTGCCAAACATGAACAGATGGTCAAAAAGATATAAAGTTACTTTTTTTATGTACATTTTATGGTAACTAGAATGAAAAAAAAATGGTACCATAAGATCTGGATGGTGAAATGTCCCTTACTAAACTCAGGAAGGCAGTAGTGATGGCAAAGCTCTGTCTTTTACATTACAAACAAATACACAGCAGTGGAAAGCATCATAGATTTCCCTTGCCCACACCCAGAACCCACCAACAAACTGGCATCCACCCAGTATATAAAGGCACAAACTCCATCCATTAGAAATACCAAAAGGGATGGTGGCTACAAGAAGGCATCCATAATTACGTACAATAGTTAATCTTTACCTTTACACAGTTCTCTACAAAGACTATATTAATATTTACATTTTACTCAGACTACCTTACTACACCCTAAAACATAAAAAACAATGAACCAAACATAAACTGATTCCCTCCAGTCTCTGCTTGGACTCCAAAGTCATTGCACAGTCAAACCGAATACCCACATGACAAACTCAGACTTATTCTTCCCAGTGATAAATGTTTCTCCACTGAGGATAACCGTCCATAAATTCAATCAAAATGTCAGATACACAAATTTAGACTTCTTCCTCAATATGGAAAACTAATCCAGGTGATTTTTGTGTGTACGTATATGGTTAAAGTGAAAACAGGAAATCCCACTACTTGACTTTTAATGAATGATGAATCAAAATCCAGTATTGTTTTAGATAGTATTATTCAAGGTGGAGCCCAGAGCTCAGAGCTGAACTCCATGAGAATACTACAGCTACTAAATTTTGACGGTACTAAAATACAGAAATATTCCTAGAACTCCCTTCAACACTCCATTCATCCATTCATTTACTGATATCCGATAACTCTTTGGTTCAAAGAGTGAAACATTTCCTAAAATGGCAGAAATAATTGAATCCCTAACCAGTAGTATAATCATCATATGATTTGCCTCTGGATGAATTTCTGAGTACCCCTCACATATCACTTTTCTCTTGGGGCTTGAGGCCCATGCCAGGTGTCAGAGCTCAGTGCCACAGAGCACACGCTGCTTTAAAGGGAAAACCATCTATCATTCCTGAAAACGAGCTCCCCCCAACCTACTGATGATGTTTTCTTCCTGACCCAGCATCTACCTGCTCGGCAGGTGCACACCAGTGGCTATAAACTTACCACAGGTCAGCCACCATTCTGTCTGTGCACACTGTGTACACCGTAGCTTCATTAACTCCACAGGCACAGTGTTATTACCCACAGACTAATGGCCCCATTCTGAGGTCTAGGTTCATTACTGTGGCGTAGTGAGGGCACCCTGTCACATTTCGCGCTCTTTGGTCGCTGAAAAGAAGATGATGTTTTTGCTTTATTCCCAGTGAAATTTATGCAAATCAAGTTGTGGCAAAATATATGCCAGTGCACAGAGCTGTGCACAGCAAACAGCAACATCAATATGCAGCGTGCCAAGCACAAATTGCTTCAGCTTAAAGACTAATCCACTAAGGCTGGCACCCATAAACCCCTTTATAATTGGAGTGTTGACTGATCTAATCAGACTTGCTGGCCATGATGCCTGCAAATTACCAACATCACAGCAGTCATTCTAAATGGTCACACTCACCAGGCTATTGTATCACTTCTCAAAGCTCCTGCTGGAGTTGGTGCAGCCAAGTGTCAGTGATTTGGCTGTGATCTTGTTTTGCATGGATTAGGCTACAAATAAATATTTTATTGGCCAAATAATGAAATTTAGATATTATTTGCATATGTGTGATGGTAACTGGTACAAAGAGGCTTTTTTCTCTGTCCATTGCTATTAGGCAGCTTTCAACTCACTGTGCCAAATTGCAGCATGATCTGCATGGCTTTCTGATTTGATTATGTTGGTGATACAGCATGCTTATGGGTGATTGCGGCCTGAGTGATTATGCTTGGATGAGTGGATATCTGAAAATCACACATGCTCCTACATTTTTTAGCTTTGAGGCCTAAAAAAAAATTTAGAATCAACTAACCCCGTTTATAGCATACACACAACATGCCTCAGTTTAACTAATTTGATTATAGCTCGATCACCTAAAGATTTTGTACAGGCCGAAAGGGTTAAAGACTTTCAAATGCTTATTGTCATATGCACAAGTAATATGTTAAGCTTGTGCTAAAAGACTAAAGAGAAAATAAGGATTAGGAAAAAATCCCAGAAAAGCCAGTTACAGTGAATGCACCGTAGATGCATCGAGGATGCGTTGAGATCCGATCGCTCAGACCATATTCAGAGGTGGTCTGGAGCCAAATGGCCACATTCTTTTAGCAGTGTCCAGGCAAATGTGTGGAATGTGGCTACACAGAAGGAGTGCCTATACAACAGACAACCTCTACACAAGCGGATGTACATGCTTAACAAGTCGTACAAATTGTGTAAGCTGGCTTTGTCCACAACATCTGAAAATTTCTAAAAGTCCACAGAAATATATTATGAATGCAACAATCATCTTGGGTGATTTGGTTTGCCCAGAACATGTCAATAATAGACCCAGGCTGTATTGTTTTGATTTCTTCTTTTTCTTGTAGCTTTTTCTTGGAGCCTAGATACTGTGTTTTTGTAAAAAGGGTACTAGTTATCCACATAATAACTAGGAGAGTCCAACCTGAACATTTATATATGCAAAAACAGCTGAGAGGATGTACACAGGTCAGCCACAACATTAAGCCAAGTTACTGGTTTTTGGTTTTACTCACACTCAACAAATGATCAGTGTTACTTTGAAAATTAAAATAATTGTGTCAGTGGATGTCAACATGTCAAAAGACCTTCCTCTGGGTCATGTAGACACTTTGCAATTACACTGTGTCCCACACGTGAAAAGAAGAGTATTTTTCCTTTAGGGAAAACACACCAACTCTAATTAAATGAGTGAGGAGTGAGTGTTCACGGCTGCTGCAGTACAATGCTGAAAAACACTGAAAAGAATTCATCTTTCTAACTGAGAAATGAGCTGAAATGTCAGTCAGAATATGAAAAGATATTTCATACATTACTGAAATGTCCTCAAAATAGAGCAACAGAGATCAGTGAAAACATCAAATACAGCGGTGTGACCCACAGAAGGTCTATACATTTCTTTTCCTCTTACTACACAGTCCAGTGGCTCACCTGTACACACTCCAATGTGCAAGCCCATAGGTCAAAAACGAGGAAATTATTCATCATCTATAGAAAGGAGAAGAAAGAAGGAGAGACTTGACTCATATAGCCACATTATATAAATTTATCTTTTTAACATGAGGTTTACCGCTCCTTTCATCTCCTCTCTCTCTTCTTCACTTCCTTCCACACTCTTTCCCTTCTTTTCCTTCTCCCATCTACTGGGAATTGTTGGGCTTGTCCACAGAAAGCCCACATAGGGGTCCCAAAGGGCAAAGCTGCTTTGGGCCCAGTGAGGGCTAACCCACGTGGGGCCTATGTGGGATTAGTGTGGGTTTGCCCTGGCCACACTGCTGCACAGTAAACTGCACAGACATGTTGGCTGGGCTTTTGATGTCACAGTCAGTTTGCCTGTACTTGTTTATGGATACAGAGGTTGATGATTCCACATCCAAGACTGTTTTTTTTTTTTTTTATTTCATCAGCTCATCACTTCACAGGTGTTCTACGCACCATGCTTGATGAGGTTCAATGACGAAATACACTTTACTGGACTCAACTATTTTAACTAGATTATAAAAGTCAGCTAGGCCACTGGTGTGAATATCTGAATACTTAGTGCCATAGAGGCAGGCATGGGTTGAAAGAGATACAGGAGATACGTTTCCATGTGTCCACTCTACAGCTGATTCATGGAGTGCTCTAGTGTATCAGGTGAAACAACTGTAATGTGTCCAACTTCCAGATCAGGTCTGAAAAATTTTTGAAAGTCTGAATGGTAGAAAGAAAAGAAAACTGCTGTTTTGTTGCTAGAGTGAGCAACATACTCAGTCCATGATTGAGCGCATAGTCAAACAATGTGGCCCTGATCTGAGACACCTGTCCTTCCTTGTCCTCCTCTTCCTTCCCTTCCTCTCACTCTTTCATCTCTACCTCTTGCTTCACCACTGGATTTTCTGTGGCCTTTTTATAGCAGAAAGCTCTGATTGCTAAGTGAACAATTAAGCAACTAGTGTTTGCACCTGTGAGGAGTGGGTGTCGCCAATTGGAAAACAAAGCTTGGCATTGTGATTGGTGTTGCTTTCCAAAGGAACACAAAGAGATTTAATGTTTAATGTTGTGCCTAATGTAGATAACATTGTGTACTGTTTTGCAAAAAGTGTGATTCAGAATTGAAAACCGAGTGTAAGGCAGAGATTGTGCTTGCAGCTGTACACATTTGGTTTGGGGAGTTGGTACATGAGTTTCAGATTTCAGTGACTACATTTCAAATTCTGATGTGTAAACATTTGTGACAGAGTGTCACAGTCACCTGTGTTTGGAGATTTACACTCAGTTTTTGCTTTGCTTTCAGAAATTTTCAGAAACTAGGTCTCATTTTTTTCAAAACTTTACGCACAAATTCAAAAATTGCAAACAAAATCACCAGTGCTAAGCTGCATCCCTCCTCTGGGCTGCATCTGGCCTAAATACTTTGTCCACATCACTTGCTATATTTTCTCTTGCCAAAGAGCGAGGGAAGAATCTCCTAAAGTGGCGTGTCCAACTTTGGACAGAGGCCGTGTCTATGTTTCGACATGCCTCCTCCATTGCCACAGGGTGTAGACATAGGGCTGACGATCACACACTTTCCAGTGCCACATAGAGAAATACTCCTCAACAGGATTTAGAAAAAGTACACAACTGTGAAGTGTGGATGGATGGCAAACCAGTTTTGGACCAGAACAACCCAGTGAAAACTTGTGCTGTCCCACATTGTTACCACAAATCATACTGTGAACTGCTTCCAGAAAAGTGAGCATATTGGGAAGTGCTGTAAGGATCAAGTTTGGCAGTGTTGGAAGACACCATGCAAGATGGCAGGCTTACAGCATCGATGCTGTTGGACATGATTTGATTGCTTATCTCCCTTACCTTGATGGCATTGTTGACCAAAAACATCTTTACAACAGCCATGTATTGCTCTTCTGTAAACACGTGACCTCCTCCTCCATGATATCTTTATCTTTCCACTCTGGAGAAGCTTCAAGAACAGTGTGAGCATGTGCAGTATAGTACAATTGTTTTTTTGTTTTTTTTTTTTGTTTTTTACAGTTTGCTGTATTTTTGTAATACTACACTTTTTACAGTAATGCTGAGGCAGATGTCATTTCTAAAACATTGGGTTATGGATGCCACTGTAAATTGATTCAAGTTGGGCCAGACATTCAGTCCAGCCTCTCTCATAGTGGTTGATCACTTGATCAATAAGCTTAGCCCTAATTTCATCATACAGCTCTCCTCCCTTCTCTTCTTCGCCCTCGTCCTCTTCTGACTCTTCTTCCATGAACTTGTCCTTGTCTTCGTCCCCCTGCCTCTCCCTCCCTCTCCTCTTGCTCTCTGTGCAATGTTCACACCTGCTTTCCTAACAGGCAATGTGAGCTTTGGCCTGTTTATAATCAGTGATCAGTTAAGCAAATTGCACATGTGAGGAGCGGGTGTGAGAACTTGTTTGTGTTTGGAAAAGGTAAGCATGTACTTCCAGTTTGATTTTGGTGTCTTAGGCAGAGATTTGTTTGTGGTGTTTTGCATGACATATTTTCTGAACTTGAAAGCAGAGTGAATGTTCCTAATGGGTTGCAAACCTCAGTCATTGACATACCATCCTAGGGCAGTGCTTAGATCCCCTGACAAGAGTAAAACATTGTATTTGCACTGTAGGTCTGTCTCTGTATCTTATATTCTGAGACAAGTGTCCAGCAGTCTTCTGTCTCCAAGACTTTATCTAACACATTTGACAGCTCTGTCAAGACTTTCAAAATTTGAATATAAACCCATTTCTGTATCATATTCCATCCACTGAACTACGTTAAAAATTGTTCTCATAAAAAGTTGCTCTTTTGTACTCAGAGTCAAAAGGTCCTTCCTTTTTTGCTTTTTTTTTTTTTTTTTAGCTACATATAAATGACAAAGGTCATTTATAATTCCCTGTGTAGTTGCTTTAGACACGTGTTAAATTGTTTTCATAGTTAAAGCAAGTCCTGCAGGTCTTGATCCTCTTTGTAATCCTCTGTTGGTAAGCCTTTATGGTCCCATTGAGTGTGTATTTGAACATTTTACAGGCAGCCAGTGGGTCAGAGGTGATGTTTCCTGCTCTTGTGTGCACACAGAGGTACTGTATAGGCTGGACTGAACCCTACAGTGCACATCACTATCACTACAAGTCACTGAGAACTTGCACAGTTCACAATTTAACTTTGAGGTCACCTGCTTTGAACAAGCTTGTCGATGGTCTTTAGTTAAATGTTTTGTTTTTTTTCCCAAAGATGATTTAGTCCTGAAGAAGCATTCATGAGGAAGAAGACAGTTCCTCTTCCTCTCCTGCTTCAGTTTGGAATGGACAGTCGGAAGGGGAGGAGTAATTGCAATTGCTGGATCACATAATGATGAAGTACACAACAATATCAAAATGAGTAACAAATTCCATTAATGTCAACTTATTGGTGCTTTTATTTCTTTATTTTTCGTCTGCAGTGAAGCTCAGAATGTGAGATGGTTCATATATTCCTGAAATTCTCTGTCTCTGGTCATATATACTTAGATACTGTGTGTTGAAGCACAGTTGTCTTGGTTTTATTTGGGGGGTGGTGTTGTGGGGGCTGTAAGGGCTACATGGCGGTATTCGTCCAGGCTGGCTGTTGAAGAGGTCTTGGTCCAGGGGCAATAGCAGACCTCTTGAGGCATGTGGAGACCATGGATGGCTCAAGGGAGAGATTGACCAATGGTGAATGCAGGAGTTAGAGAGTCAGTGCAGGTCTTAAGAACATGCCCAGGAAATTTGTCTGGGCCAGAATGAATGGAAAGAAGCAAATTTAAAGTTATGGAATGACCAGGTCCAGACCCAAAGTCTAAACCTAAGCCCAGTTGAGACGCTCTGGCGAGAGCTGAGGGTGAGTACTGAATGCTCAAACATCCTGAATCTAAGCCCTTCAGCAGGTAGGATATGGATGAGTCAGTGTATTCTGCTAACAAAAATAAATAAATAAATAAATAAAAACCCTACCTCTCCTTCCTCCCCTCATTCCTTATTTTTACTGTCCTAATTTCTTCTACTCCTCTCCCTTGTTTCTCCCCCACCCTCCCCTTGTCTCCCATCCAAGTCATGATAATGTGTCTTGACATTTTATTGCTCAGTAAAATTATTTAACCTCACAGAGAAAGGAAGCAAGAGAGGCAGGGTGAGAAAGAATCACACACACACTTCATACACACTAAGGACAAGATAGTACACACCATGGGGCTGCTAACATGGGTAGAATGAGGTGATGGGATGAGGCTTGGAGCCTCCAGTTTAAACTCACACCTCAGACCCATCCTACAGCTTCATCTGTTTAGTTCGACCTGCCAGTGACTGAGTGGTGTCCTTCTTCTTCTATCTTTGTGAGGACCAGTTTGGGCAATATGGGGTGCATTATGCCAATGAGTGTCCTTGCAAAGATAGAAGTACAAGTTTGTGTGTGTGTGTGTGTGAGTGTGTGTGTGTGTGTGTGTCCTGTTTTATGCATATTGATTTTGGGTTCACATGTATTGGGGAGTGGGGGGGGTAATTGCTTTGTGGGCTCACTTCTCAGAAGCTTTCAGTCACAGCTGCTCTCATGCTCGCTCTCCCTCTCTCTCACCTCTTTTAAACAGGGATCCTGTGACATTGCTGTTAAGAGGACCCCTCATTATGCTGGCTTTGCTTGTTTACACTGAATTAAGCAAAGTCGGCATAACAATGCCCCTGTTCCTGGATCAGAGCCATGACGTCACACAACAATGTCAGACGTCTGCCACGGAATCCAACTTTATGTAGCCAAGCTCTGCTAGAGTAACTACTCATAGGTCTCTTGAATCAACTCTGTAAGCTTATTGTCAGGTTAAAGTCCAAACAAGCTGAGCTATATATGACCTGCTAGCACTTGCATGTTCCCTCTAGGCAAACCCAGCAAGAAGTCACTGTGTCCCTAAGTTACTACAGTAGTTCCATCTATGTTGTCAGGGAAAGTGAATTTCCAGCAGGCTTTAGGAAAGTGCTACTAACATTCCCCTATTGGTAGCTGGTGATTATTGATTTAATCCCCTTGTCTTTGTCACACTCGATCCCTCAGACGTACACACCATATTCACAGTAGAAAGGTTCAGTTTTTTGCTTAATTTAAATATCATCCCTCAAGATTTACACACACTCACACACACGCACACACACACACACAGAGCCCTCTCCATTTATTTCACACAGACATGATAATACACACAAAAAAAGAGCTTGAAGGAGTCACTCAACACACAAATAACCTCAACTTAAGCTACATCCCTTTAGCTAAAAATCTATGCTACACACACACACACACACACACACACACAGCAGAACCTTGGGGCATTGAGGTGTTCTAGTGAGATAAAGATGACACAGGCTGCTAACATAGCGATGCTGGGAGGCTTGAGAGAGGCAGAGCTTTAGACAATGTGTGTGTCTGAGTCTGTCTGCGTGTGTGTGGGTGTGTGTGTGTCTGTGTGTGTGTCTGTGCATGTATGCAGTACAATGCAAAGGAGTTCCTGTGAGATGCCAGTGGTTCTGTGTTTGCATGGGAGGGAAAAGGCTTTGTTTCAGTGCAGAGCTGAAATCTAGTTAAGACAGGTTCATACACAGAGAACAGAAGCTTCTTGCATTATTTAAATTCTTGAAAGCTTTTGATGCCGAAGAAGAAACAAAACAATATTTTCATCCTCGCATGAAATGTTACAATGTTTAAATATGAAAAAAAAAAAATATATATATATATATATATGCATATATTAATACTTTGGCATTTTATGTTTTCACATACACATATTGAAACAGATCACAGTTCTGTCAAATGGGTGTAATCTTGGCACCATTTACTGAACATTTACTGGATAAAAGCACAGTCAGCCTTTAAGCTTCAATCGCATTAATAATAAATTGTTTACAGTTCGCAGAGGGAGTGTGTATGTGTATGCTTATTCTCACATCTCAGCTATTTTGAACTAATGAAGTTATTTGCTGGAATAAAAAAAAAATTAAAAATCACGTTAAATGATTTGTGTTGGCTGTCATACATCCATTATTTATTTTGTACAATGAAAAAAAAGCGTCTTTGCTTTAACACTTTTACACTGATTCACTTTAATCCATTTTACATCTTATCTGAGAAGCCTTCAATTATTATCATTGTTAAAATGTCAAGAACAGCTTTACTTGTGTAACAGTTTGTGTCAAACACATTCTATAATCCTTTGTGAACATCTGCTTAGTGTGACACAGATGCATTTTACATTTTTAAAGACTTACTTAAAAAATGTTGTAGCTTTGGTTGCTACTTAAAATGAAGTGTCAGCCAAATTTCAAATTGTGTCCAGTACCATAAAACATGTCTACATAACTGAGATCACTGTGGGGACTAATAAAGGGACTCACATGTTAAATTCAGCTCAGTGTAAATTTCCAAAGCACCAATTCCACTGGTACAAAAACATAATTATGTCAGGCACACCACCCTGCTGCCTTCTGCGATTTGCTTTTTCACAGAATTACTACTTTTATTCGCTAGTTATTTGTCCACTTTGCAGTTTTCTTGATCGTTGTTAAGCTGCCGTCAAAGTCAATCACAAAAGGCAGAGATTATACCAACTGAGCTGCTTAACTTTTAATGTGAAGCATCTTCGCATTAAATTTTATGTTTCATTGATGGTAGAGAAGGTGAGACAACAGGTACACCTGGATGAAGTGTTGAGTTTGCTGTAACTGTTGAGTAGGAGAAATTACATTACGCCTGTGCACTACAAACTCATGGCACAGTTGTACTGTATATATAATATAATCCTGCTGTAGTACAACCTGACACCAGTAGGGGGGGTATGACACCAAGAGAGAAGCCCAGACAGGTGTAAAAGTCCACATGAAAGCACACACCACTGAACACAGCTTAGCTTCATCCTGCTGGCAGTTGAGAATTTCCGGTGAGTCATGTTCAAGCGTAACGTGTGAAATTCTGTTTGTGTGGCTTGAAATGTTTGTCATCATGTATGTCTGAAGGGTATGTTTTTTCATAGGGTACACACAGGTGTATGGGTATATAGTCACTACATGTTAATCTAACTGAACACCCATGGGAGATTACAAAACACAGCACTCTCTACCACCATCATCCAAACATCAAATGAGGCTCTAGGTTTCCAGTAGATTTCCACACACTTCTGGAGACTCTGCAGTATGTGCACCCTGACTCTCTCATCCCTGGTACACACAGCAGACATTTTAAGGTCCCATTAACATGTTAGGTTAGGTTGCCTTTATATGCCTTAAATACAAGCTTTATTTAAGAAAATAAAGGACATACATTTTACCCATTAGTCAACTTTATTGTGGCTGATCCATAAATATGCCTCTCATATTGGGGGATGGGTGGTCTGGGGTTTCCACTGAAAGTGTGTGATGGTCTAAAAAAGAAAAAAATTCCAACCCGTTGTCTCCAGACCGCCCACCTGTGTCTTGATGTCCAACTGTTATTGAATCAAGAACTCTGGCTTTGAAAAAAAGGAAACTTTCCAGAAGAAATCATCTAATTTCCAAGGTGCCCAGGGCTTCTTATCAGGACTAATGAGAAAGCATTACCTTGTTCCTGTGCTTGTACAATAAGAACTTTACAAACTTTATTCTGGAGATCACTGCAGCTGCACTGAGTCACTGCATGAATGGCTCATTTCCAGTTACAGCTTTTATTTTCAAAATCCATCTCTCTGGCCTATTCAACGTCTGTCAGCTCTATAAGTATGCTTTTTTTTATTATTATTTGTCTTCATTATGGACATTGATGAATGCCACGGCTGGAACTTGGCAGACTGAAATCAGAGTGACATTGGGAAAAAAAGGAAATAATACGATGATAAACGCTCTGCCTGGATCTTGGATTTCGCTCACCTGAGAGGATTATTGTTTGCAGAGCCCATAATGGTTGCTAAATCTGTTTCTGCTTCTTCCTATCGGCCAGTCTTTCTCCTTATTTTCCTCTGTCAGCTTTTTTCTTTGTACACACAGTCAGCTCCATTTGAAGCGAAATTTCCAGGACACTGGCCAGTGAGCGGTGAAGACAAATGGATTCACTAGACAGAAAAGGATCTACTTTTCCTGCCCTCAAGAATGAAATAATCCCTAAGTGACATTTTCTTCATAACCTTTAATGCAGCAGTTCGACTGCGGGGGTAAAAAGCAACTTCTCCTAATGAAGAGCACACTACCATCACATCTTGATTTTAGGGGGACAGTCAAGCAGAAAATGACGGAGACAGGCAGAAAAAAAGAAGTGCTCAGAGAGGTGCATGGGCAGAGACTGAGAGCCAGGCATTTAAAGGGATTACATTATTATCGTTGACCTTCCAAATGTCTGCCAAAGGTTGGATGTGTCATAAATGCTTCAGTCTGTGTGGGAAAGACAAACTTATCTGGTGGGAGATTAACTCACTGTCTTGCTCTGTTCTCCCTGACTCACCCTCTTCTTTGCATCACTCTTACAATAACTCCACCTCCCCCCTCTCTGATCTCCCTTTGACCTAACTGGTGTTATAAACTGTAAAAAATATAGTAACCTTCAAGGTGAATTCTTTACAGTACAGCAGTCTCAACTTAACATTCTGATGTCCAGTATAGGTTGAATGGACACCATTAAGCTGAGCTGTTAATGGGTCTGCAATCAGACATGATTTGTATTGACTCGTTTACCAGAGGTAACCATGCCAGACACTGTTCTGATTAACATCATCAGTGAGATGTGTGCGCAGGCAGGGCCCAGAAAATGACCCTAAAATGACTGAGAACTCATGAGAAGACCAATGTGAAAAGTAAAAACTGCACAAATCACAAAAGTAATAAATGGAAAATGTTCATTTTTTTCCAAGAAGGAAAGCTACCTGTTTACTCAGAAATCAGAGTTAGCTGTGAGCCCCAGTGATCTGCCCGGAGTTCTGGATTTTCATGAAGGGTGTGGATGGTTTTACACTGAAACAGCAGGAAGAAACGCCACCTCTAAGCTACGACAGCTCACACTGTTACTGTGTGTTTAGGGCTGTTCAGTGATTATTGCTCAGGCTCTGTGACGTGTATTTCAGGTTTCAGTTTGGCAGTGTGACAGCTGATTGATGAGCATGCTGGTGGCTTTGAAAGGAAAATGTGTCATGTTGTGATGCTTTGAATTTTTCAGAGGAAAATCTTAAACAGGTGCACAGTCTCTTTTCATGATCTCATGTGGCTGATGAATAATTCTGATTAAACTCTGTATTGACTTTGAGTGAAGCTCTGCCTATTTACATTGCAGTCATATGTAATAAGAGTTTTTGCACTGACACAGTTTATCTGGACTATAACCAGTGTCATTCATACCCGGTGTATATTCTGAGGAAATTTTCAAACAATTTTCAAACATGCTTTTACAATTAACCACAGTGAGTGTGTCACTGCTCTTAACTTGTTCAAAAGGCAAATAATAATTTTTTTTTTTTTCAAAAAAAAAAAAGCTTTGGCTATGTCAAAGTTAGCTAAAGCTAATGTTGATGCCTTGCAGTCAGTCATTTCTCTCTCTGTTTTCAACCCCAATGCTTCGTTTGTTTGTAAACGGGAAACCCACCTATTGGAATTGGTAGTTGGCAGCTATATTTTGCAGTATCAGTTAAGCTAATGCAAATACTTGTTTAACTGTTTCAAAAACACTCCTGAGGTAAGTTGAGTCATTTAACATTATGAATGGATCAGTCTAATTTATTTGTTAAGGCAGACATTTTAGCAGTGAGTGTACAGCTACAGTATAATAACCACAGCATAAAGCTGTCAGATGTTCATTACATTTCTGTCTCTTTCCAGTTCAGTCAGAATGTATGAAAAGGGAATGTGTTTTCAGACCACATTACAGAGTAATCATTTGTCTGGTACACAGGATGACACTGTGTGCACACAATTTTTTTTCAATTATAAGCAGTCTCATGTACTAAATAAGTCTGTGTATGTAATTCATTATTCCTTTCCTCCTAATTTGTTGTATTGTCATCAGTCATGGTTGCAATTGTAAAATCTATTTCAGGTTTGATGCACCTTTTTAAATATAACCTGCTTCGCATCCAGCTAAAGTGAAGATATTGCAGTGTTAATTCTAAATGCAGTTCCAAGTTGTTAGTCCCATAACATAAATACAGAGTCCCATTATATGGATGTGTATTATGTTATTGGATTCTGTTAGCATATATTAGACTCAGCTTTATGTGAAGCTATACATAGAGGATACTTCAGAGCATCTTCACCACTCCGCCTAAAAGTTGATGTGTTGCTGTGTGTATTGACCAATTGTCCTGAAACCAAATGAGGGGTATTAAACGCTTTAAGAAATCGTATAATAAAAACAAACACCCAGCGTCCCAGTTTCAGTGCATCATTCCTGTTTTGATCAATGGTTACAGTGACGTTTGAATTTTAGATACAGGCTCAGTGTGTTTAGATGACTGGGTTGTTATCAAATTAAGAAAACAAGTTATTTGTTACATTACCATCAGAACAAGAATGGTACTCTCAAGTGGAAAGAAAACCCCTTGACCACTTTGTTTTGGATTAATCCCAAAAAAGCTAAAGGCACATGAAGGCAAAAAAAAAAATGTTTCTACCTGTTCCAAATGTCCACCAGTGGCAGATTAGAGAAGGATTAAACACATGCTTTTGAGTTTTGCCAGAGTGAAATAAAACCATAAGTCCAGTTAATATAATCACCACAGGAATGTTTATAATAATAATAATAATAATAGATAACAAAAATAATAAATGAAATAGCTCAGTTTCTCTCTCATAGCCTTCATACCCACAATCAGAGGCATGCATTTTGGCCAAAATCATAATCCTCTGAACAGCACCACCAAAAACACCAATGTCAATACTGGCCTCAATCTGGCCACTATTATAAAACCTGGTCTGGTTCACCCACTCATGGCTACACTCAGTGCAGGCCGAAAAGACACAGTCTCCTCCCAGCTGCATCCCACTGCCTCTCCAATGCCACTCCAGACACCATAGAGATGGAAATAATGACACATTTTCATACAGCCTGTGCTGAAAAGGCCTTCAAGGTGCTGCCCTTGGATGTATGTATACACAAAAGGGGAAAGAAATATTCAAACCATCCTTACTTTAACACCTCTACACAGCTGGTAAAGTGCTGCATAGAATGGGTGTGATTGTTGGATTTTTCATTTTGGAAAGTTACAAAAAGTTCAGAAAACAAGGACAAAGAAAAAAAGAAAGTTTTCTGTTGCTGATTTACCACATTTGTTTTCTTTACAGTGTAACAGTATGTCTGGAGAAAATGTAATTATTATTATTTTATTTTAAATTAATATTATGTTGCAGCTGAATGGTGAAGTTTTGTTTTCAGACACAGGTTCACACACCTACAAAACCCATAGTATTTTGAAATGTAGACTACCTGCGTTTAGCTAGCAGCTAAGAAGACACAACATGTACAAATTTACATATAAAAAAAATACATTTTGGATTTTCCAGGAGGCTCATTCCCTCATTTGACACAGGCCTTCTTTATCGTCTGCGCTAATATAACTCCACTGAACAAACAAAGGCTAGATTGACCCCTCATCCAACATAGCAATTGTTAGGTTCAAACAACCTAAAACACAAGAGAAATAAATGAGGCAAAGACAACAGCTTAAGTTTTACTTGCAAGGAGACTGGAGAGATGTGCTCAGTTACAAATCTCCAACACGTTCTGAAACACACCTTCCGCCAATCTGCTTTTATTAAAATTAGGAGGTCCCTAGTTACAGAATTCAAATGTGCATAAGGGGAGGGGGAAACACAAGATAACAAGTTCCATACAT
>JBBMJY010000002.1:2177816-2190904 GCA_037833715.1 Toxotes lorentzi | reverse complement strand
TAATGTAATGATGTGATGGAAAATGGGAATCCAGGAATTATTTTTCAAGACACCATGGACAAACATGAAGCAATGAAAAGGTATCATTTAAGTTGATATAAGGTTGGTCTTAGTAAAAATATTTGAACATTTTGGATGTTGATGACATCAAAACTGCCCCAGATTTTCAGTTAATCAATGTTTATCAAAGGATTGCTTTTGTAAAGAAAAAAAAAAAAAGCTTTGACATTAAAATCCTCCATTAGAAGCCAGATTAGCACCATGGTAATAGATGGATGGAAGCAGCTCCTTTAATCATAGTTTCATTTATGTCTTTCATTCTGTTTCCCACAAAAGACTGGAATGCATCTCTGGTAGATCTGATAGAAAAAAATCATAATAAATTAATACACTGACCATCAGAGAACACAGGAACACACTGCATGAATTATATCTGATTTTTAACAAAAGCCAGATATCAGCCACAGACGAGGAGACTGATGTGGACACTGAAAAAAAAAAAAAAAAAAAGACAGAGACAGAGTGATAACGTCTGACAAATAGAAAGAAGAAAGGAGCTGGAGATGATTACACTTTCTCCTGGGAGCCTTAACATAGCGAGAGGGGCCAGATCATCTATGTGTAATAATTAGGCTGTCTCTGACAAGACTCATTAGTGTGAGGATGTTTTAAGATGTCCAGGTTTGATTTGAATAAGAAGGATGAATTTTCTGTGGGAGACAGAGGAGAGTAATAATATCTAAGCAAGAACTTACAGGACTGTGTGTAAAATTTGCTACAGAAAGTGTGTGTGTGTGTGTGTGTGTATCACTGTAGGTTATGATGATTCATAAGCATCAGGCATTTTTGCTTGTGTGTGTGTAAAAGATAAATCAAACTCATTGCTGGCATATTATTTCACCGGCAAACAGAGGTGACTTTTACAATTAATTGTGCTTTAGTAGCACTATATTATGCTGCATCACAGGCTTCTGGCAATGCATGTGAGTATAGGTGTGTGTGTGTGTGTGTTTATTTGCTGAAATGAATACCCATTTTCATTTTCCCCTTGTAATAAACAATAATAAGCTTTCATAATCCGCACTGCTGCAGCCCATGTTCCTCTCTGCCCTCCAACTTCCTAGTAAAACACACACACACACACGCACACACACACACACACACACACACATGCACACGCACACGTGCACGAACACGCACACACACACACACGCACACGCACACACACACACACACACACTCACACACACATACACACACACAAACACACACACGTTTAGACAGCATAGTTGGCAGCAACAAAATGTCCCGATTATCAGCAATAATAAGAAGAGTTAATCACAGATTAATTAATAAATAAACATGAAGAGACCAACTAAACATCAGGAGGACTTGCTAGCTTGTCTCTGTCTTAATTAATACACACAAACACAGACGCACAGAGAGGGTACCAATTCTGGGTGACTGGGACTGTAGAAACTCTTAATGAGTAAATTAACTAGTTAATACAACTGTGTTAAGGTGTGTGCTGCTTTATTATGCAACCTGTCTTGGAGAAGTCCCCTGAGTCAAAACGTGTGAGCTATATCTTGTGATTTTTATCATTTCAGTTTTGTGTAGAAGTAGGCAGTGCAAACATTGCAAGTGTTGTGGGGCCTGAAAGGGCCCAGGTGACAGCCTGTATGGGCACCTGATCCCAGTTAGGTTATGTCGCAACACAAGAGCTAAAAACTAACAAACAACAAAAACAGTCACCATAACCTAGCCTCATAACACATGTACACAGCAGTTCGTATGCCTTCAGATAAGGTAAATCATGCTTGTCATCTCAAAACTTCAGTCACACTTTCTGATATCTGATATGTGTTGTTATTTATTAAGAACAAATGAGCTGTGTAAAATGTTCAATTCATTTCGGGATAAACTTTTTTTTTATTTACTTTGTGCATATTGCGGAGTCATATCTACATAGAGTAGTGTTTACCCTGCCACTGTTCATGAAGTACATTACCTGTCACTGCTGTAACAGCAGATGGATCCAAAGTTAAAACTATTTAAAAACAAGTTTGACTTAAAGGACACTGTTGAGGACTGTGACCTGGAACCAACTGACAGAGATTATACTTTAATTATTAATAGATATAGCGTAGCTATGCTCACACGTATCTGGTTGTACATCTGTTTTCTCTGTTTTTAGGCAGTCTGACCTTGAAATGGGTTACTTCCAGGCAGTTACTGTACCGACTGTTGCATCACAGCAAATTGTGTGTGTGTGTGTGTGTGTGTGTGTGTGTGTTTGTGTGTGTGTGTGTGTGTGCGGGTGTGTGCGTGTGTGTATGTATGTGCACAGTTCATCTTAAACAGCTATCTGAAATGAAGTGTCAGTGCTCATCCAGCAGAGTGGCCCTGATATTTCTTTATTTTCCTTCTATGGGGCTGGATGACTCACACTTGTGACGAATTCTGATGAATTGTGTATGTGTGTGTAAGTGTGTGTGTCTGTGATAGAGAGAAATGCGACCATGTAATTTCACAACAAAGATGTGTGTATACTATACACGTGTGCAGTGAGAGAGAACCTAATTATGTGTTGAAAATATGTGTTATGCTGAGTGCGTGTGATTTCTTTTGCGCGTGTGTGTGTGATTTCTTTTGAGTGTGTGTGTGTTGTGTGTGTATCTACGTGTGATTATTTTTGTTTGTAATTAAATACAGGATTGTGACATGAGATTCTCTGCTTCTTTCAACTGCTGTTGACGAGTTTCAGATGCATTTTTAGTTGTTGCCTAATGGAACAGATACACTTCAATTTTAATCAATGGAGCTGTCAACACTGGAGTAGAACTGTGGCCTGAAGCATCTTTTCAGGCTACAAGTCTATTTTCCTTCAGACTTGCACACATAATTGATTACATATTGGGCTGTGAGCTCTGTCAAAGCCCGTCAAACGGCTCTGTGTGACAGTAGTACTGTGGGTGAATGAGTGCGGTGTAAAAAGTGATGGCAGCCGTTCTTGTTCTTGCTGCCTTGACTTTAACCTTGAAAATTCTCCCCATGCATAAAGTTTATCTTCGCACACTGAGTTATGACAGCTCCACAATTCTTCACTATCCTGTGAACGCTCATATTCCCAACATCATGCTCAACACCACAACTTCATTCAGAGGTTTTTTTTCCCCTGATCGGGCATGAAGGTATCCAGATTGTATTTTATAAGACACTTTGCTGATTCACACCATTTTGTACCATTTTATAATCACTGACTATGTAGTTTATTTTTTTTTCTCCAGGTCAGTTGGTCACAAATTGGTCAAACTTCAGTGAATACAGCTGTTAGTGGAAACCTCACCATTCATTCAGCCATGACATTCAGCTCCGATTCAGACTGTCTTCAGATCAGGATGTTCGGTGTAATCTGTTGTGGTTGTTCCTGTGACTTTCACAGTCTTCAAAGGGCTTTTAATGAGGAGGTGACATCAGCGCTCTCAGGCGCCAGTGAGGAGCTCCACCGCTAAAAGTTAGACAATGGTGATTTAATGTAGTTAGTTTACTTGAAAGATTCACTGCAAAGCATATGTGATATACTGGTCAAAAAATGACAACTCCTCCTGTGGGTACCCAGAAGTGGAGGCCCACAGGATAATATATGACAGTATAGTAATAAATGGTTGAGTAAAACACTGTAATAGAATTAGATATGTCTCTGTAGGATAGGTTTTAACTGTTGACAAATGCTGTACATTAATGATCACTTAAATGTCCGCGTACAGCGTATCATAAATTCCTAAAATGAAGTGTTACCAGCTAAATCAGCGTCACACATTTTGCTGATGACAGCACAGGCAGGGAGGACTCAAACACACACTCCGACAGGCTGATGCTACGAATGTAAGCAGGCTCACAGGCAGACAGACAACA
Organism: Toxotes lorentzi; assembly: GCA_037833715.1. NCBI lineage: Eukaryota > Metazoa > Chordata > Actinopteri > Toxotidae > Toxotes > Toxotes lorentzi. The sequence goes on along the minus strand of JBBMJY010000002.1, from coordinate 2,186,986 downwards.
GGACTCTACACACAGGTAACAGGTACACAGAGGACATGAGCAGATGATCGAACAGAGAACTGGTGAGAGTGGGAGGTTTAAATACTGACTTGGATGGTGAGGGAACTGGGATCAGGTGTGTGAGCAGGAAGGGAAGTTATAGTGATCAGGGAGAAAGTCTGGGGACATCTAGTGGGCAGATGAACAATGGCAGGTCTGAAAAGGAAAACATGGAGATGAAGGGAAGGGAGTAAGGGCTGGAGACAGGGGCCAAGGGGAACTAGGAAGCAGACTGTGGCCAAGTTTGCCCCCACCCGGCTCTACAACTTAGCGTCCGGTGTCCTCTTTCTTTTGAGGGATCGAGAGACAGTTCCCATCTATCCCTCCAAGTGGTCCTCCATACAGAGTGCTTTCAGATGCACACTCCAAATGGAGTGAATGGAAGAAAATCCCAAGGATACTTTGCAACACAACTACTGAGTGGTGTCCCATTCTCTAGGTTTCAGCCTCTACTCCTTGCAGCTGTGTTCTGAGGGATCACTTGAGGTCACCCCGGAACTACAGGTACGGTACCAGGGAAGGGAGGGGACTGGGACCAGGTGTGTGACAACCAGTCCATCTCTCTCTAGCTACCTCTCAAACCCAGGTGACTCTGCCTACATGTTTCGAGGCTCCTTGCCTGTTCATACATTCCTCTAGCACCTGCAATATTTATCACACACTTTTCTCCATCTCAATATTTGATGGCCTACGATGATATGAGGTTTCAGAAGTTGCCAGGTAAAAGCTGATGTGGTAAGTGGTTATGAATTATTGAAAGGGTGGGCTGAAATTAAAAGTCTCGCACCTTCCTCTTTTCTTTTGTTTATTAAAGTGACACTCAGAGAACGACTAAGCCTTGAAGTCTGGTCTGTATAACATGTAATCAGGGCTGTGGTCTGCAGAATCCTGGTTAGGTGCTTTAAAGCTCTGTGATGCTTGTGCGTTTGGTGTGGAGATGGGTCACTTACACTTGATTATTTGTAATAACGCACACACTTTTAGCTGCACACTCTCTTGCATGGACAAATGAATATGGACACAGTCAGAGTCATTAGTCGCCCAGAAATGGACATTCCCATGCGTTTATGAGAAAATAAAACAGGTATATGTATATAATGAGGAGTGTGACATGCTAATAGGAATCGTCATGGTAACAGCAGTTGAATTTTTAAAAGGTATAAGTCTTACCTTCATACATTACTTTTTTTTTTTCATCTGTGGTTTTGAATCCAAAAAGCTTCGACCAAGGCTTGAGTGTTAAAAACTCTCTGACTCTGACAGTGTGACGACCACCCACACATACCACTTCACACTTTATAAGAATTATGTAGTAAAGAAGCCTTTTGGTGTCACAAAGACTAGAGATCCTTTCACAGTTTTATATAATGATCACTATACATCTATGATCAAAAATACTTTAGCATAATTATGTTATAATTCTTGTCAGATCAAATTCTGTGGTGATTTTAAATCTAGATGGTAAAGTTATAGGAGTCAACATGCAAAGAAATCAGGCGACTGGTGACTGTGCCTCAGTGTCTTTGTGTTTTGTTTTGTTTTTTATTCATGCTTGCTGGACCGGAATTAACCGATGTGGAAGAAACCAAAATAATGAGCTTAAAGAAGCTAAAGGGGAACTGGAGAGGCAGGTGGTAACTCCTATGCATGAGCCCTTTCACATTTTAACCTTCCATTGTCAATATGAATGGAAATATTGATCAGCTTAGCTTACTGATAGGTCAGGAGAGCAGGCAATAGATCAGAGTGACTGTCTATTTTACAAATACCTCCCACTAGAGCACAAGGCATGTCACTTTGCACTTTAACACCGTAAATATTGAATTCTGGCCGATCTTTACAGACAGCATATATCATTTCTCCCCACTTTAGATCAATAGTTTTGGCGCATTTCAAATAAAAGGTGGCATCTCTTCCACTTCCTGTCCTGCCCAGCTTATCCTGCACTGGACACACCTTTGAAAGAACAGCTGGGGACAACAGTACAACAGCCAGTGACACTGAAATAAGACAGAAGCATGAGTCAAACAGCAGGCAGACTCTACCAGGTAGAAAGAGTGCATCAGACCAGAGAGAGGACAGAAAGCCTGACCCTCACAGTCGGAGCAGACACATTCAGCCATGTGTACACTCATTCAGACAGCATACTGGCTTCTCACAGTCAGCACTGTATGTGCTGTGGCTATGAATTAGTTGACACAAATGGCTGATTTATTCATAAAATTAGTATTCCGAGGAAAAAAAAAATCTTTGAATTATTCAGATAACATTAAGAAAGTAAGAGCACTCCTGTGGATTTTTCCTTCTCTTATATAAAAAAAAGAATAATATGTTCAGAATTTTTTTCCGGTTGCTATGAAATTAAAGCTGTTTCCCCCGCTGGTTCCATGACTCCGCTCGATCCACCTTTCTCCGCTCCTCTCTCCCTCAAATCTAATCACATTACGTCTAACCAAGTTTTGTCCTTGAACAGTACTTCAGGCAGAGTGTGCTAACATTATTAACCCTATTAACCATCTCCTTTAAATCCATGTGTCCTAAAATCATGGTTCAGAGGGAAGGTCAGGGGTCAACGACCTCTCCTGGATTCCAGCAAGATAAGGCTAATTATAGTTTTGAAGACTGTGGAGAGAAGGAGAACAGACAGACTGTGATCACATGGAAACAGCAACTTCAAAACAAGCCTTTAATGAATGAAAAAAAAGTACACAAATTCAAGAAAAAAGTTCTCTCTCTTCCTAAATCTTCCTAAAACTAAAAACAACAGTAATAATAATAATTGCACTAGAATAAAACTAAAATTCCTTGAATGACACAAGTTTATCATTTAAATAAATAGCTTCTCTGTATTTTTGTCCAGTTTAGATAAATGAATTACATTTATATTTATTTTTATTTTATTTTATTTATTTATTTATTTTACTGCTTCACTGTTGGCACACTGTGTTTATCATCATCATTAGCAGTGCAAACTCAAAAACAATGTTCTCATGAGCAGATAATTGAAATCAGATCTGAAACAATTAGTTTTAAATCAGTACACAGGTTGTAAGAAAATTCATTTCCATCAGTACTGATAGCTCACTGTGCCTGCTGTGACATCTGATGTGATAACAAACATGCTGTGGTTCCAGCTTCTCTCTGTGCTGCTTTCCTGTTTTATATTGTTATGCACCAAATTAATTTTTGAAGATGTCACTGAAAATGCATTTTGTTTTCACAATTTATAGACAGAATAATGCCGATTTATAGTTGAATAATAAAATCAATCATTACTAATTACTATTACTATTTGCTGCTCATCTTTTCCATTGCTATTTAGTTATTGTCAATCAATCCCAAATGATAAAAAAAGTTCCTGTTTTTTTTCATTACAGAATAATGAGTAATGATTTTCAATGTAAATTTTACGCCTGTGTGTGAGTTTCAAACTCAATGAGCTCTTTCTCATCAACTCACTGAGCAGTAGAGTTTGCTTCAGTTCTCAATTATCGATCTACGAACCCAAAACCAAGAAAACGAAAACGTCTCACTGATGAATCCGACACAGATTAAGTACCTCCAGAACGGAGAGAAGCAATCCACGACTGTTACAGGTGAATTAACTGGGATTTAAAATTCCTGCCCCTTGGAGACACTCCAGTCAGCCAGCAGGAGAAGAAAGACACCCTGAAGAAACTGATGCAAATCCAGAGGAGGTCAAACTTCTAATGAAGTTGACTTTTTACACGCAGCGTAAACAACTCAACCAGGGGAAAAATATGAAATACCTCCTGGAAGAGCGGCTGTTTCAGTTCAGCAAACTTACCATGGCGGTCCACTTCAAGGGACTCACCAGAAACGGACTTAAAGAAACTTTGACTTCTCCTTGTGAACCCTAGAATCCTGTGTGTGATTTCCTCAGTTTGAGGCACTTCTAAGCTTGTTTGAAGATACTGATACATTTCTTCCATTTATTCTAATAAATAAATGCAGCAAAGAGTAAAGGATGTTTAAAAGTCTTGCATTTATTCATAAAACATAACCCCTTCATTCCCCTCAAGGCATTCTTAGGAAAGTCTTTTCCCTCTTTCTTGCCCTCTGGTTTACTTTTACTTTCCTTTCACTCTTTCTTTCTTTCATCTTTGTTTCTTTCCCTCTCTCTCCACCTTTCCTCTTCCCAGGCTCCAATAAGATGATCACTAATGATGCTTTAACAGTTGAACAGTGTTATTTGCCTTTTTGTTTGTTTGTTATAAACATATCACGTTGCTTTTGTAACACGCAACATGTTCAGAAGCACCTGTTACACGTTACATGTAAAACTTTGATGTGATTATTTTCTTGCCTATAAAACCTTTGATGCAGCATATTGATTGGTACATGAGTGGTCTACTTGTTGATCAGTTACCACTTGTTAAAATAACTAGTAGAGGTAAATCTTTTTGTTTCAGGTCATGGGTGGTTGGAAACTGGATGTAACATGGTCCCATTACAGTGGATGTTAAGTGTGTTAAAAGAGTGTGTTTTAATTGCTTTTTTTGGGTTCAGCTACTGGAGGCGGTGTTTATGTTGGAGAGCAGCACCGCCTGTGACCTTGAGTTCCTCGGTAAAATATACACCGGAAGTTTGAAACCAATCAGTCCACATGACGGTATAACATGAAAAACATGACCAAGGATTTTAAAAAAATCCTGAATTATTGAGGGATGTGGCGTTACCCTGCTTTCTGTGTGCGTTTATCTAATAAATGGCACCAAAATAGTGAAGAAAGCCCAATTAATCAATACATGGCCTTCAGCCTCTCACCTAGTATCTCAATGACTTTAACAGGGGGCTAGTGTTTGTGAGTGTGTTTTGTTTCCTTGTGTACATTCAGTGGCTACAAATGAAGACGTATGCGCAGAGAGCAGATGTACTGTGTATATCTGCTGTGTACTCCTGTCTTATTTGGTTGGATGAGTAAGACTTGTAAAGCGCCACTTCGGATGTCATAAGCCACAACACAAAGCTGTTCGGAGGCAGAAGGGTGGAGGTAGAGGGAAGGCTCGGGGTGAATTTTAAGCAGCATTTGAGTGTGAAACCCAAACAACCTGCCCTTGGTTTGAACTGCTCGACGGAACAATGTGCTGGCAACAATTAATTTCTGCATGAGATCATTAGGACAACACTGAGCAGAGTCCCAGTGCAGATCACCATAATGAGCCAGTCCTTCAAATCTGTGCTCACTGTCCTCCTGTGCATTCTCTTCTCTAAAAGCCTCAGCAGCAAAAAGTCTGTCTTTGCAAAGTAGATGAGGCTGATTCAAAGAGGGGAGATCAGGAAAAGGGCACAGAGCTGTTGGGAGCCTTGGGGGCAGTTGTAGCCTATTCATAGTTCTGAAGTCCTAAAATGTTTTGTGGCCAGTTCCATCTGTGTCAAAGTCTCTAGGGGGAGGATAAAGTGCTGACCATTTGGAGTGCTGAAGTGTTGGAAAGACCAAACAGTGTCTTTCTGCTGTGTAAAGTTAATTAACACTCTTTTTGTGCTTGGTTTTAATTGATGGACTGTATTTGTGCAATGCTTCTTCGATGGACCTGTTGCTGGTTTCCAGGGAGAATATAACCATAAATTTGATACATGAGCATAAACATTAAGTGACTTTTAAATGTTTTACATGTTTTGTTAACTCAGCAGTATGATGGCCATGTCAGTAAAGTCCATTGGTGTCCATCCAGCCATCCACAACTTTGGTTGGAACTTAAAAGATTCAAATTCAATTTGTAGTGGATATTCATGGTTGGGGGGGCGGCTGTGTCCTCGGGCAAGATAATGAACCCCAAACTGTCGGTGATGTGCCCATCAGTGTTTGAATGTGTGTGTTAGTCAAAGCTTAAATAAAAAGCTTTTAAGTAAAAAGCGCTATCTGAATGTATGGGTGAATGTGACTTTAGTGTAAAGGAGCTTTGAGTAGATGAAAAGCCTGGAAAAGGAGCATATAAATATCCATTTATTTAAGTCTATTTACCCCCTGAGCTTTCCTCGTGTGTCACTATTTGGTCGATGAAATTTACAAAGCATGCATCTGTGTTTTCACTTTTTACAGAATATTTTCAGGCTCCAAAGAGGATCACAAACTTCATTTGTTATGCTAATTCAGAGGTCTGTTAGAAGAGACAGCAAGTTTAGTGTTTTTAATGTAGATAGAAAAAAAAATATGTCCTTGTTCTACAAGGCCTTTACCCAATCTGTTCTGACAACCTGAACATCAGGGACAAATATCACCTGAGCCATATTATAAAGGTGGTTGGCAAGGTGATAGGCATCCCACAGATCCTCCCCTGATGGTTATCTGTGACTAGCAGGTCCTCCTCAAGGCTCTGACCTGCTAAATTTGCACGTTATTTTAGTATTTATTTCTTTTTTTTTTCTTTAGCACTTTAGTTTTTTAGAGATTGTAAGTTCTAACCTCAGTGAGTCTTGTGATCCCTCACACATTTAAACTTGCACACAACAACTTGCAGTTTTGTGATGCCCAGAAGAACCTGCTTGATTTTGATGATTCTACAACCTGTTTTCTTGAGCCATCCTGAGGTGACAAAATCACAAGTCTAACACTTTGATAATGTGGTATGTAATGAGCGTTGTGGTTATTTGCTGACAGTGGTGCTTCGTCCCCTCTGTCTTTTTAGAAACACATCTCACTTAAATTTTACACATCAACCTGCTGTGTCAGAGTGTTGCTTATTTATTCCATCCGCACAGTCGCTCTGTGATTTGAGAATCACTCCCTACAGTCACTGATTGGACCACTGATGAGGGATGTTAGAAAATTACAGCATTTTGCTACTGAAATGAGAAAATTATCATGCAACGTGTGAATATGTTTGAAACTGTCTGCATGCTCCCATCCCCTTGAATGTAAATGCCAGATAATATATGTTCCAGTGTGTGTGTTTCAGTAGGACTCTGTGGAGATTCATAATGCATGAATGAACGATAATCAGTGTGCTAATCCGTCATGTTGCCCTTTCCCAGAGTAAAGTCCCATCTCAGCGTTCCCAGTGTCTCAAAGTGTTGCTTGTCATGGATTCAGAAATGTATATTGAGGACCAGTAACAGGACACAGAGCTTGACTGACCAGTACTAACAACATTTAGATCTCCATGTTGACGTTAAAGGCAGTGTTGCCAACTTTGTCGCCACATTTACTGACCTTTTTTTTTTTTTTTTGTGACAAATCTAGAAACGTTCTGGAAAAACCTTAGTAACTTTCTAAAGAAGAGAGTCAGCTATACAAGGTCTGCACACACATCCCTGGCTGAAACTAGATAGTACAAAGTAATCTTTTATATGAACTGTGTGAAGTAATTGTCCAGTCAGCAACTGAGCTAAGCAAGCTCATTAGCTTGGAGAGCTTTATGTTTCTTCCTCCGTAGCTATTTACTGAATCAAATTGTGTACAATGGCAAACAAAAAGCCATGAGGAAGTAAACAGAACAGTAGAGAAAAAATTGAGAGAAGTTTCAGCAGCTATTGGAACTAATTAGCATTAAACCGGCCACTTAGTTTGTTAGCAGTTAGGGCGCTAGCTACAGCAGTTAGCCCCGCAAGTGTGGTCTCAACTTCACCAAGCCTTGACAGCCAACTGTTTCTGAAAGACATGCATATTCATTTTAATTAATTTTAATAACAAGATAGAAAGATTTAAATTTGTACCTTCCCCACTTTTTTTTCGTGTTAGTTTCAAATAATTTAATAAAACAAAATGAACCCCATAGAATGCATCGCCTCGTATTAACTGCAACATAAGAACCGAAGACACACAACAGTTACCAAAAAAATCCTGTTAGAAAAAGAAAAAAAAACACTTCATACGTTAAATTGTTGATGTTGGTGGAGTTTGATTTGTGTCACTCTTATTTAATTGTGATGAAGAGGATACAGATGACTGTGTCTATCAGATACACTCACACCCTCCTGGTGTTATCACAACATGATGTGGATATGGACAAAGCTTTAGACCAGTCAGACCTGTAAATTTGTTAGGATTCACTACACACAGACATACATACAGTGTACTGTACTCCCTCTCTCTCCCTCTCTCTCTCTCTCTCTCTCTCTCTCTCTCTCACACACACACACACACACACACACACTTAGACACACCACTTGGGAGACTTTCTAAATCACCAAGCTTGTAAATTGAATTCCATACCATCACTGAATGAGTTTCTCTCTCCAAACTCCAACCCTGGGGCCAGCCATTACAGAGCAAATTGTTTATTTCTCTCCCCTGCTATTCCTGATGTTTCTCCTTTTTTTCCCCTCCCCTCTTTTTTCTCTAACAAGTTATCACCTTGGGTTTTCCTTCAGTTCTCTTTTGTACATTGGTCTGCTGTTTTCTCCACAAGGTGTTAACAAGTTGATACACATGATTGGGGTTTATTTCTGTCCCCTCTCAGACAATTCAGTGTGTTCAGTATCTAAATACGATCCGTGATGTGATAGAAAAATTATACAGATAAACTTGTGACAATCCTATTCACTTTTTCAGCATTCAGCATTTTTCTTTAGCTGAGCCTCAGTTTTAATTTCACAAATTCAATGAGACTTTGTAAACCAGAGAAAGTACTTGCATTACGACTGGTAGCATGTTATCAGCAGTGTTCCTGTGGGGACCTGTCACCATCTCCTCTGCAGTTGTATGTGCACATACTTGCAGGACTTACCATTGTTCTCTGATGCTGCATTAGGCCACTGGGGAAGAGGAAAGCAGACAAAGCTATATGTGATGTTTGCTGTTAGAAGCGACAGCACGTGTGTTGTTTTCACCTTCCTTGTTCCTTGTTTGTTTATATATAATTTGACAGTTTCTGTTTATCAACTTGTTTCTGAATGTGTCAGGAGAGGAAGTGATTGGGTCACGTGTCTCACAGACCAGTGAGCCAGTCATCAACAATGAGCTGCAGTAAGACTGCACGACTGCAGACCGCTATGTTTCATCTTTAAAGAAGCATGTGCCAGGTCTATGTGCTGACCGCAATTACAGAGTGGAACATTTGTTGAGCCGTCGAGGCACGTGTTTCTGCCCGTACAGCGCGACTGGCTGCTGGTGCAGTGGGAGACGGATCGCGATGCTGGACGTCCTTCTGGGTGAGGTTACGTGTCCG
>JBBMJY010000002.1:2151559-2172334 GCA_037833715.1 Toxotes lorentzi | reverse complement strand
AATCACAAAGGCGGGAAACAAGACAAAGACAGGAAGTAGAACAAGACAAGATACACAAGGGCAATGATTTCAAAATATAATCAGGATCCACACCTCTCAAAGTTCCAGACCAGTTTGCAGAAACATTAATCCAGTTAGATTCAAATACCTTGATCACTTTGCCAGGTGAAAGCATGGAGTGCCGTGGAGAGCTCCTGGAAGGACTTCGTCAGCTAAGCCCAGAGGAGAAAGCTGCTCTAGAAACAGAGACAGAGCACATCTGGATGTAGAGACAGAGCACATCTGGATGTAGAGCTGAGTGTAGCTTCTCTTCTCAGATTCTTGAGGGATGATTTGTTTGCTTGATGAACAATTTCATTTGGTGGTTTTGGTAATAGACAGCTAATGATAAACGAATTGATCTGTGGCTGCATTCCAAATAGACATAACAGCACTGATTTTGAATTGATCAGAAAGAATTCTCAAAATTTTTAGATATTTTTTTATATTATATTTGATTTTGGTTTTGATGTTTTTAATCTGCTTGTGATTCAGAGCTTTGACACTTTAGGACTGCTCATGATTGATTGATTGTCAATTCCTCAGTGATTGCTGATAATAACTTGCTTGTATTTTGCATAGTGAGTAATTATCACTCAACCCTGATTTCAAGCGAAATATTATTTGATACCTCTTCTTTGATTTGTTCCTATTCTCTAGTCTTCTTTCATATCCACTCTTTACTTTCTCCCCTCTTTTCTTCTTTTATCTTCTTCTCTTTTACTCTCTTTTCCTAAGCTCTGCTTGCTTCCTTCTCTGTCTTTCTGTACTCTCACATCTCATTCCATCTCCACTTTTTTCCTCTCCTTGTTTCCTCTTCTCTCTTCTCCTCCCAGCTGCTCTTATCTTCTCTTGAACCTGTCTCCTCTCCTGTGTTATGGTGTGAACAGTGTTTCAGTACATCAGATAGGCTGACAGCAAACGCTGCTGGTGTTGAGCGTTACAAAGACAGGTCTCCAGCTTAAAGCAGGAAAGGTCATCACAAACCTGAAGAATGTTGATGTGGTGATACGTGGTCAGGTGGGATGATGGACTGACAACCCGAATCAGCCAGGGCTACAAGTAGTGACTCTCATATGTGTGTGTGTGTGTGTGTGTGTGTGTGTGTGTGTGTGTGTGTGTGTGTGTGTGTGTGAGTCAATTTCAAGAGCTGAAACCACATCCAAATAAACTTCTGATTTATTAGAACAACATGACATGAATTCACTGTGACTCTGTATAAAATCAGCACTTTTCACTACTCTTCCACCTCTCCTGTCCTCCATCTCTCCTTCACCCTCTCTTCCTCCACATTTCTTCTCTCTCCTTCTGCTTGTTTTACCGGTGGAGGCCGACAACATTAACCAGACTTGGCACACAATTTAATCCCTCTCTTCTGCTGCCCGTCTCTCTTACCGTTTGCTTCCCTCTTGTCTCCTGCCAGCACCCTGCCATAACCTCTATCCCCCCCAGTACCAAAATAAGATGACACCACATTTAAGTAGAGATAAAGATAAAGAAAAGATAAAGATGATACTGTCCAGCCTACCAGGTAAAGAGCACCTGGGAGATTCCTGTGTTCAGGTGATCAAATTGTAGGGATGAAATGTCCTCCGAGTCAGTCTCTTTTATTTATGTTCTCAGGTAGAAAATAAGATTAGAAGAAGATAACAGTAGGATGAAAACCTTACACAATGAAGAATTAATTTAAAAAGTCAGCTGCATAGAATGTGGATGTGGGTAATAATAATGTGTAGGAAAAATGAGCTTAATTTGGGGAATTATGGTGTTAAACCAAATGATTGGATTAACTGGATTCATTGGATCACTTTAATTGTTCGTCCAGCGATATAATCTGAGATTTAGCATAATAACACTAAGAAAACCGTTTCCATCAGTGATTAGCCTGTAACACACGGGGACAGAATGGGAAACCTTATCTCGGTAACAAAGGAAATCCAAAGTTGCATGTGAGTGATGTTTTACAGGGAAAATTTGCACGGAAGCCTCTGACCAGTCCTCCCAGCACAGCGTCAACATTCAGACCCCATCTAAACTCACTGTCTAGTAGAGGCTAGATGTGTTATTGTCTTACCTTTAAGACAGTTTCCATATTTTGACACTAAATACCTTCAGTGTATAAAGATCTTGCGTCCTGATGTTTAAGAGATAATTGAGATATTGATACATGAGTTTAACAGACATACAACTTCATACAACATGAGTGTACTAACAGAGAGAGTTTTCTCCTTGGTTCTGTCAGTGTGAGTGATGTTTAATTCCCTTTTCTTTTAATCTCATCTGGAAGAGTGCAGTGCTCCACTTTTCTGTATAAATAAATCCATGTGGATTGAAGGAACAGTTTTCATCACTCTCCTACCTAAGCTAACCTCTGAATAAACAGCTCATCCTAAACACACTCCTAACGGGGATTAGAGCTAAATGAAGGAACACTCAGGTATAACGCAGCAGACAAAAGAACGTGCAATTAGACTTTAATTGGGAATTATTAGCTTTATTGGGAATTATAAGGTTAATGAGCTGGGATTTAGGGATACATTTTCCCTCATAATTGTCTCTGTGGTATAAAACAGTTCAGAAAAAACAATAATGGGAAAAGTGTTTCACACATTTACTGGCAGGAAAGTATGAGTATTTTTTGCCAGTATCTCGTATTCATGCAGCTACACAACCACCTACTGCTGCTACCTGTTTATTAGAGGCTACTTGAATTAATCACATTGTGGGGTCATTTTACATGAACTCACCAACATCTGGAGGCAAACAGCCAGTGGCCTCAAGCTAAACCATTACAGTTTAGGTCACTTTAACAGCTGTAGTTCAATTTAAACAAGCTTTTAGTTATTCTGGTCCATTTCATCTCCACTTTGACATAATATGAAAGGACTAAACCTACAAAACATGATGTGACACGGACTGACAGGTAACTCATTCATTTTGGTGACGTCGTCCTGCATCATCATCCTCAAAATTTGGTCTCATGACAAAAATCATGCAGCACCTCACTGAACATGGCATGACCACTGTTGGCTGTGTGAGCTATTGGCACAATGCTAACTTAGACACCACACTCACTCTGGATTTGATGGTGTCAAGTTTTTATTAAGAATTTTACAATGGATACATTTCAATAACAACTGTTTGTTGGCTTGGTTTTGGTTAATATTAGGCCTTGGTTGTGGTGAAGCACGCAAGATGTGGTCCAAAGCCATAAGGAAGGAACATAAAGACCTTGTGATCTCCGAAGTTGTTCAAATGGAAGAGGAAAGATACGGTAATAGGGCAGCTAGACTACCTGGAAGGCTGTGGTCTGCAGGACCATCACATGTGGAGGCTTCCTCAAGCAAGGCTCATCTTCCTCATCCAGACACCTTTCCCAGTCCCTCAAACCTGCACATCTGGTACGGCACAGAGGAGGTCTGTCAACTCTGTGATTCCAGGAACCCAAGCTTACAGGACATCCTTTCAAGCTGCAAGGTAGAGCTGTGGCAGGGCCAGTACAGATGGCACCACAACCAGGTTCTGTAAAAGCGAGGAGAAACATGGGAGGGCCAGCTCAGCAAAGACCGTCTAAAGATGGTCAGGATCACAGGTACTAAACTAAGGAAGGCCCTCAGAGACTTGGTGGAGGAGTCAGAACAAGAAAGCTTCTGGCTCTGGCTCTGGAGAAAGGACAAGGCTCAGGGAAATCAGGGTTGCGAAATGTCAGTGAAGGGTGACTCCCAGTTGATGACCCTAAATTCAGCCCAACGACACCGTCAGAGGTGCGACAAGCAGACATGCCCAGCTGGTAGACCCACCTGTGCTCTCACAACAGGAGAGAGTTCAGATTAGGGATATAGAAGTGATTGTTTGCAGCATGCCTTCAGGAATTTTAAGCAAACACAGTGTTTTCTCCTAAATGACAAAACAGTGTTACTTAAAGTATATGGAACAGAGCAGGTTATACTGTGTGTGTCATCACTTCGATGTGTTCACATCCACACACACACACTGCCGTCTGTACCCACACACACGCACACACACACACAGACACACAAACACACACTGCTAACATCTTGTCTCCACATGCATGTTGGTGCTGAGTGATTTTCTACGACCAGCAACTGATGTTTTAATCTGCTGTGATGCAACAGTAGCAGTCGTCGGGATACTCACTCACTGTGCTGCTGCTGCAGGCTCGTGTACATGCAACTGACTGACTCTAGGTATGTTTACTACAGTGCGACAACTTTGAATTACAGACTTAAGAAAAAAAAAAAAAAACTTCTGGAAACTTTTAGGTTCAACGATTGTGGCTTTTACAGATGTTCTGCTACATTTTCTGAGTAATGAAGTTCCACTAGCTTTCAGAAACTGAATATTTCTCTCTTTTCTCCAACTGCAGTCTGTCAGTTTACAGCTTTCTGCAGCTTCAGACTGAGATATTACAGACCAAATCTAGTTCAAGAAATGGAGGATTAAGATTTTGAAAATTAAATTTCTGTCTACAGATATTCAACACTGTGTCCCTAAATGCACTACTGAGGGCTCAGTCGTCCAGTGCAGCAGTCTTTTATGTCTGCCTGTGTGGTTAATTTAGTTATTGCCTGTCTCTAGATTTTATAAAAAACAGACGTGTGTCTGTGTGCATGTGTGTGTGTGTTAATGAAGGAATTATGCCTATCAAAATATACTGAGACTACAGTCTCCCATTCAGTATCGGGGAGTTAAATGATTTGCCCAAGTCCAAGTATGTTTTTATTCAGTAAAGTGCAGACGAAACCTAATTAAACTCCATTAACTGGAACTCTAATTTAGTGCCTTAAGACGATCTAATTAAGATTTAAATAAAAGCTGAATGACTTCATTTGGTATTCAAACACACAGACAGCAAACACAAATGGATAAGGCGAAGAAAAGCATTATTTTAAAATGGGTAATGGCACATACACACAAAATACTGATGCAATTCATCTTAATTACAACATGAGGATGAGAAGAATGTTTATTAATGGCTCTGGATTTAATGTGCAGTGTGAGGGTAAAGGGAAGGAAAACAGGTAGATTCTGGCTGAAGCAAAAATTAAAATAGCTTTTGTGAAATTCTTAAGTAGCCAGCTAAATATGATCATTTTTTTCAATATAAGGATATTAGAGAGCATTAGAATTTTCATGGTTGTGAGATAGCGTGTGCTGTTTAAAAAAATAAAACCATGACATATACCTGAGAGGACCATTTAGATGAAAGACATTATTTTATTAATATTTATAATATTATTTTAATGTTCAGATCAGACCTCTAACAAAGAACCAAATCAGAACCCTGGATTGTACTTTGTCATTGTTCGGAGAAATCGTTGTGGGATTGTGTTGATAAGATGACAAAGAGGCTGCAGAACTGAAATGCTCTGTCAGGAGGAGCGCTCCTGCCAGCACTCCAGCCAGTGGTTGAGGATGACTGATCTGACAACAAATCCATGAACTGAATGACTCTCAACACGTCTGCAAGCTCTTCCAAAGATAACGATCAATAATGGTCACCTCATCACTCAAGGTGCAACATCAGCACCAAGGAGCTAGCTTACTAGTTCAGCAACTACCTAACATAAACAGCCATGGAGGATTAGCTCGCTGGGTGTGCAAACTGGGTGTAGTAGCAGTTGTTCTTTGTTGTATGTTCAGTTTTACATTTACCTTCATGCTGCTGTTGTACACGTTTTTGAACATAGGTTTGAATAAATGAAGACATATTTATTTGAATTTCCTTATGACAATGTGCCAAACACAGAGTACAAATAGACCATTTTTGTCCTGTTTTTATGATGGCACTGAAAACAACCATAATATTGCACAGTCGTACGAGACCACAATACTATTCTCATGTGAACAATGTTGATGCAGAAATGCTGGCACTGGCCAAGAATTATGATAAGTCTGTGAACACTATAAAACTACATTTACTTTTTTTCCTCCAGTGATATTGTTGTCATGCCTAACAAGACAAAGCAGAGGACTGTTCCTAATGGTGTAAGGTAATTATGTTGTGTTTTCTATAGCCTGTTATACAAAACTATGATTGTCTTACAGCATTAAATTATTCTATCTAATTTGAGTTATGAAATGAAACGCCACACAGGAGCACATTTCCAAAGCAGTGCACGGGGGAGCTGCCTGATCTTGGTGTCCTTAGAGTGCCTGATGCTTAGGAGGACACTGCAGCACTCTTCACCAGTGTGGCAGATAGTGCTGATGTCCCACTGGTTGACTGAGCATCTGCCACCCACATTCATGGATGTGCATTGGCAAAGGAACGACACAATGGTATCTAATCTAGAGTGTCTTCTATGGCATGGAAGTGGGATACTGTTTAAGTAATATCTTTTGGACCCAAATGAAGCTCTCACACACGGTCTTCACAGTCTTTAACGGTGGAGCGGGACAGGCAGCAGTAGTGAAGCTGAGGTTGGAGCAGGCTGAGTGTCTCTTAGCTTCAGAGCTGAGCAGGGAATCTGAGTGGAAATCCTTCAGAGTACAGATGAGCAGAGAGATCAGTGGTGTGGCTGGAAACAGGTAGTGGGCAAAGCAAGAATTAATCTCAAGAAAGAGCAACACAAGGAAATAATGCTGAGTAACTCCTGAAATATCAGCTGAACGTTAATATCACTGAAGGTGGACTGACAGACTGGCAGAGAACGGAGTCCAGTCAAGTCAACAGTCCTTATATGCAGAAGCTTTGGAGGTGGGCAGATGACAAGATGATTAACAGCTGTGCAGGAGAATTGGCAGGAAGGGAATCTAGATTACCACACCCAGGCAAGAGCACACACACACACACACACACACACACACACACACACACACAAACACAAACAAGTAGAAAGACATACTCTTTCTCAGGGCTGAAACAAAATTAACATCCAAAACACAGTGGATAAAAAACTGAAAGTTAGTTGTTCAATTTGTTGAACAGGAGAGAGGACTGTGTGTCATTACCAGCCCTAAGGGGGCTGCTCTGTGAACCCTATTGTTTTGTTTTGAACTCTTTTTGTGGACATTTGAACCTTTTTGAACTGTGATTTAGTTTAAGTTTTTGTCCCCTTGTGTATCTTGTCTTGTTCTACTTCCTGTCTTTGTGTAGTTTCCCGCCTTTTGTCTGCCCCGCCCTAATTGGTGTCACCTGTTGCCCATTGCCTTGTGTATTTAAGTCTCGTTGTTTCCTTGTGTTCGTCAGTTTGCCTGTGTCTGTATCTGAATCTGTCTCTGTGTCTTTACCTATGTTGGTTCCCCGTGTTAATTGCTGTGTGTGCTTTCCAGCCTTTTTCCTCTCCTGTGCGGATGATTTTTAGTTGTTTAAGTTTTGTTCCCTGGTCCTGGACTCTTCCAGTGATTTTGGTTTTATTAAAAGACTTTTGGTCATGACCCTGTGACGTTATCTGGTGTAGGATTTCAATTTCTGCATCCAACCAAATAATCCCGCTGTGCTAGCAAACTTTTGTTTTTGGGTCAAGATGTCTCTTTTTCAGAAATGGTTGAACAGTAGCATGTTGAAAAGAAGCAGGTACACGGCCACATATGAAAGGACTATTAATTATTGTGACCCCCTCAAGGACCGAATGAACCAATGACATTTTTTAATAGAGAAGCTGGTAAAATGTCAAGGGGACAAGAGGAAGGATTCATACTGCTGACCAGCTTATTAAGATCTAAGAGTGGGATAGAAAAAAAATAAATTCTTCAAGGCTGTTGGCCACAAAATGGGGAAGAAAGTGAGGGGATGATATTAGCTTGGACATCCTTGAAGATCCATTCTTGAAATTCTTATCCACAAAGAGAGAAAAATAGTGCAATTCTTACTTGGGGAAAATAGGCACAGCCGGTGATGTTAGAGTTACAGTACTGATAGTGTCAAACAAAATGTTAGGACTTTGCCTACTACTTAAAACGAGATTAGAGGAGTAGGTAGCTCTGGCATCCTTATTGTTAAAAGTTAATAAAAGTTCCTTTTTAAATGCAGAAACTGAACTTGGAGTTGAGTGGATTTCCGCAGAGGCTCAACTCTCATCCATGTAGTGGAATTAATCATGGGAGCTGATTAGTTATGTGCTATGAAACCTTAATGTGACCCATGAAAACTGAAAGCTGGCAGGAGTGAATCACACAAGAAAACACCTCTGCTTCCACCAAAAAACTAAAAGAGCAAAGCTCAGAGCACTGACATCCAAGAGTAACACGAAGATACGCAGCAGAGACGTGCAAGAAAAGAAAAAGATCACAAGAACAAATAAAGTTTAGAGAGGCGAGTAAACGATCAGACACACACACACACACACACACTGTCAACTGACACTCGCCTCTCAGAAGAAGCTGTTTTAATTACCAGTCGCCTCTGATTACTGTGATATTTATCATAACAAACTGTTGTTGTTGATGTTGTTGGGCATTCCACACACTGATTACTTGTATAGATGACAGGTTATCTCATTTGTTAGTCCGAAAAGTGACCCTCATGATAAAAGCCATGAGTCATTGTCCTTGTAAATTATTTGAAATCTCTCATTGCGGTGAATAAGCATCTGCTGAAGCTCCAGCAGTTCGAGCCTGATACTTAACAAAGCCAGTAATAATTGCAGATGTTCCAGCCCTTCACATAGACTATTTATGATTAACATTTGTATCTCAGTGAGCACTACTGGGAGAGGGGGAAAAAAAAACCCACAAATGAGCCTGCAGCAGATGAGCAGGGTAAAACACAAACGCCAGCGTGATCCCTGAACATTGTTAAAAAATAAATCGTAACACAGAGCAGATGGAGGCGATGGTGGAGAGTGTGGAGGTGATAAAATTAACAGCCACATAAGAAATATGTTTATGTTCCTCAGTGAACACAGAGGAAGGGGATCGCAAAGCAGTGGGTTATAGGAAGATGTCCACTGGGTAAAGATGGGTATGGCCAACCAATCAGACACTAAACAACTGATTTTGCATTAATGGTGTAATGTGTGTCCAGTAGTTGGGAACGTCCAAGGATGATTACCCCAAGGGGGGAGTGTCCAAATACCACATTGTGGCTCTTCACTGTGGTATACTCATGACTGTTGCTGAAGGCCAAGACACTTACTTTGTGCCCCCTTGTGGTTGTACATGGAGCAAATTACATTGATTTGCATTTATATTTATTAATTTATTCTTTTACTGAACAAATCTATCTGCTAATGAAGACCATGAGGGGCAGTTGAAAGTTCCTGTAAAAGATAGACAGTTGACCATGAGACTATTTTGGCAAATTGCATTTATTAAAAAATAATAATAATAATAATTACACAAGTGAGGTGGGTGTGATTGATAAGGTGTGACTGACAACCAAGTTACAATCTTCCAGCTCTTTGACTTAGAAGAGGAGGAGGTGCAGCGTCTGACGAAGAAGATGGTGAAGAATACAACCCAGAGCATGGGGCATCATATTCAGATGAAGAAGAAATCCCCCAAGCTGAGACATTTTTGCCAAAGAACAGGAAAATAACATGGTCCTTGTCACCGTGTGACAACCAGAGCAGGATGGCAGCACAGCAGTGGTTTTTGGCACGGGTGAACCGGAGCGGCATCACATGGGGGGCAGCACAACCACGTGGGGGGAAAAAAAAACAAAACAAAAACAAAAAAAAACTGCGCCGCTAAGCGGTTTTCTATGGAGCCCCTCTGGTGACACTGGATAAAAAAAAAACAAAAAAAAAAAACGCATGGCCACAAGATCATAATGCTATCTTATGGCTACACATTAACTATCTCATGGCCACTGCAGCACAGAATGTCATGAGGATGAGAACAGGACCCACAAGACATGAAGTCCATTCCCAGGTCATCGCCTCATCATCCTACATGTTCATCACACCAGCCATCAAAACAATCATCCTGGAGATGAAATCTGCTCGCCTACATAAGACTGTTAATCTCAGTGGGTGTGTTTAGGTCCTGAGGCAAGACTACATCTAGTCTCTAGTCTGAGATGCAGAGAATGGAAGGGTGTTTTTTTTGTCACATCATTGATTTACGTGATTGTTTTCAGTGACACTGATGCTGATCACTGAGAGTGATCTCTGTTTGTCAAACGGTCTCTGTCCTTTCGAGCAGTACATTCCCAGCAAGCCAGCAAAGAATGTCATCAAGGTATGGGGAACACCTGTGACGCACAATCCAGCTACGCTTGGAACAGGTAAGTTGAGCTTGATGTGACAGATGGACTAAAGGGACACAGTGTCTCGAGTGACAGTCTCTCCACCTCTTATGAACTCAGCCAGCAGCTCGTGAAGAGGAAGATGAGCATGGTTGGCACAGTTAGAACAAATCTGAGCCCCACTCCACCCCCTCGCACTCCTCACAACATAAAGGAGAGAGGTCTTTGTAGTGGAAAGTGTTGTTAAAATCCAGCTTACAGGTGAACCAAGATATAATCTCTTGGATCCCAGAAGCTATATCGTACAAGTTACACATGCATATGGATAATAAGAGAGAAAGCAGTTTTTTAAACCTACAGCCACGCCTGACTCGTCAGTTCTGCCTAATCAGTTCTGCCTCATCTTTGAAGAGTAAATGGTAGTTATCTAATCTTTAAAGGTCAACTTTAGGAAAGTCTCTGCTTATTCTAAATAAATAAGTTTCTGTGCAGGCAACAAATAACGGAAGGAAAATGCACATAGCTAATCTAAAAGAAGATGCACCAAAGTTCCATAGCAGCATAGCAGAGGTGGAGAAATCTGCAACGGGCCTTTAAGAGTCATTCTGTCTGTAGTTCATCTTGCAACATCCTGTCGAGCTGTGCAGATCACATCCATCACACATCTCTTGTTGACATTTTTGGCCACTGTGGCCATTTCCCTGAGCATTTTCAGTCGCATGTCGCACAGATGGAACTAGACAGCGAGTCAGCCGTGTGGGCAGATGATGTCCTCATTCTAAATCCCACCTACAAAGCTACAATTGGTCGACTGTTTCTCCAACCAGCCATTGACAGCCGTCAATGAGAACAGCACCAGACCCAAATGAATCACTGGACAAGTCAGAGATGTGGGTGGTGATTCAGAGGGTCTGAAAAAAGTTCCACACTGAACTAAAGTGAACCAGTTACGGTTTATTAGAGACAATAAATGGTCTATAGAATAATTTTCGATTTAATTTTCTTCGTCTGTTTTAGTTCCCACGGCAGTGTAGAGGTTCGCCAGGCTTCTTAATTCAAATGTTACAAAAAACAGAAAAAAAAATATTTTGGATGGATTTACATGCTTTTCTTCAAATATGTAAAAAAAAAAAAAACTAAATTGGGGAAGTACAGGCTTCAGACGTTTAATAATTTCTTCATCTCATCATCTTACCATAGCTTTGTTAATATTTAGGGACTGAGGAAGAAGCTCAATGGAATAACTTATTTACCAAAAACTGAGATAAATAAATAAATAAATAATTATTGTTGTTTGTACACCTTGTGCATTGTTTCTGCTCTTCAAAATGATGCACAGTGCTAAATAGTAATGTCACTGCACGATCCCAATAGTCATGTTTAGCAAGTCTCTGTAAATCTTAAGAATACAACTGTATCTGTGTGTGTGTGTGTGTGTGTGTGTGTGTGTGTGTGAGAGAGGGAGAGAGAAAGAAAGAGAGAGTGATGTTTAGAGTGGCAGAGAGAAATCCCACCATCATACATAATCCATAAGGCTTCATTGATTGAAAGGTCTCACACATACTCTCACACTCTCACACACACACACACACAGAGTGAGTCACAACATACTGCAGATTATTATTTATCCAGTTTGTATTCCAGTGAGGCTGTCAAAAGTGTCAGACTGATTACATGGTGGCAAGGCTGAAAGACTGTGTGTGTGTATCTAGCTGCTGGTTAATGGTCATATTTCAAGCCTTTACTTCTTTTAAGTGACAAAAGATGACAGTTCAAATAATAATAATTTATTTTATTTTTTGCCAGAGAATTATTAGCTATTTCACAGCACCAGGTGTACCTTACGTCCCCATGGTCTTAGAAGATTGTACCCTACATTCACATCTCTGAAGTTTAAAGGCTGCTTTATTAACATGAGGATCAAGTCAAACTCCGTCCAGGACTATCTCAGTCACCAGATTTAACCATCTTTGAAGACTTAATACTCATCCATCACTCGACTTTCCTGAGGTCTGTACTGACCTCAGCTGATGACATGGTGACAGTAGCACAACAAATCCTGAATCTCCTCTGAGAGCAAATGATGGTTCTTCTCTAGATTAACTGCTTAATATTCAAAGAGTGTGATACAGAGGTGTAGCTGTTTTAATGCAGCCATAACACAGCATTACCCCCCTCTTGGCAGGTGGAATTAACATACATGACGGCATAAAAAATCATGTTATCCGTGGCATTTCCTCTGCATCGAGGCTTCATCACTTCTTATTCCTCGCTATGCTGGAGAGTTATGAAAACACAATGAAGCAAATAGAATTTATGTAAGAATTTTAAGCCTAAATAACACTAAAACTGCTGTGGAACAAACAAACAAAACCTACTCACCTGTCCCACATCTTTAATCACCTGAACGTCCCTCCTCACTCACACCTGAACATCATTCAGTTCTGGACACCCTGCTGTTATTAAAGTACCTTCACTGCACCTACCTGCCTCCATGTGTGTCTGCATTTGGGTCCAGAAGTCACTGAACTGTGACAGTGAATTGGTTTAGTTATTTTGTGCTCAGTTTGTCTCAGACAGTAAAACAGACTGAAAATAAACGACAGACAGCAAAGCCATTAAAATGAAAAGCTTTGTGATGCCGACAGAAATTAAAAGCGATGGCTAACAACACACCAACGCACAACAGATTGCAAAGTACGCATTCCACCAGGCAGTTTGGAATAATGCATGTGGTTATGTTTGTGTCTTTTTTTCCTCTCCTCTCAACTCTGAAATTGTCGGTTATTGTCAAAGCTGCTTGTGACTGGTGCATAGTAAAAACAAACAGCAACACGGCAATACTGCATGTGCAAAAAGCTTTAACAGTGTTTCAAGTATCAGTTATGCAGTCAGAACAGAAAGCAACCAGTTTTCAAGTATTCTGCACCTTTTCAGCCCCATATCTACAGTATGTCTCTCTCCCCTTTTAATCTGCTTATTTACTGGACACTGTACCAGACGCACACAGCGCTTCACTTTTTGCAGTTTATGATACAGACGAACAAGACACTTTTTAACATGGAGGAACAAAGAATACTAGAGGATTTTAACAATAAACTCTTTTATCCCGCCCCGTCGTTTGTGTCTGTGTTTCTTTTTCAAAGGGACTTTAATCTTTTTATAGAATTTTAAATAAGAACATCTTTTAGATTTTAAATACACAATGTCCCTGTGCACCCGAGCCCCTCGTAGCACTCATACAAGAGTGCTGTGTTTCCTTACCTAACCTAACCAGGGATTTACCTTTTGGCTGACCTTCTGTCTACACATGCAGTCACCATCTTTTACATTTGAAACACCTAACAATAATCAACATTCAGAAAATCATTTTGCCTTCATCCTCCTCTTTTAGGAAATTACCAGTCTCTTCCTATCTCCCTCTCTTTTCCCTCCAGGATTTTAAATTCAACCTAGCATATCACTGACAGCCTCTTCACCTTTACTTGAAAACCCTCTTTAGGATTGGTCAGGTGAACTAGGCAACAGATTGAAAACATAGGCTTGGACCAATCAAAATAGTAGATGGACCTTGGGGGTAGGAATAAATTTCCCACCTCCCAATGTTTTATCTACTCCTTGTTCAGTCCCTGGGATGGGATGAACAGTTTATCTGTGAAACGTTAGGGGCTTTTAGGCTGAATTGGGTCCTAACCTTGGAACCTTTCTCAATTCGGCTTTTATTTGGAATAACATTGACTAAATTGGTCAATTCTGAAAAGAAGAGTTGGCCTGAAAAGCACCAGACAGCACCAGACGAACCGACCAGGCAGCTGGCTAAAAATTACTTCAAGTTAATACATCATAAGAATATTACTGACAAAGCTATTGCCACCTAAATTCCACCCAAGGGGATGACTAAGCATGTAAATAAACTTATAGCTTTCATTAGGACTTACTTACTTAGTACTACAGAACAGGTTAGAGCAGCAGTTACAAAGAATACACAACAATGGATGCAAAACAGTCTCACCATTCTTCAAGATCACCATTTTCACATCATATTGGAATATAATCACTTTGTTGTGAGGCAGCTGCTTTTGACTACCCAGGAGTCAAAAGGACCATGCATGCCATTTCCCAGAGCCCTCCATGGAGAAGGAGGTGCGCGAGTATGTGGAAGCATGCACCTTCTGCGCTTGCAACAAGACCACCTCCAGAGCGCAGATGGGGTTGGTGCAGTCGCTTCCTGTCCCCTCTCGTCCTTGGTCGGACATATCTCTGGACTTCGTCACGGGGCTCCCGGTCTCTGAAGGTAACACCACTGTGCTTACGGTGGTGGACAGATTCTCTAAAATGACTAATTTTATTGCCTTGCCCAAACTGCCATGAGCTAAATAAATTGCTGAGATTATGATGAATCATGTCTTCTGTATCCATGGTTTCCCCAAAGACATTGTTTCAGACCGGGGGCCCCAGTTCATCTCCAGATTCTGGAAGGAGTTCTGCAGACTGATCGGCGCCACCGTCAGCCTCACCTCCGGCTAGGCTACCACCCTGAGGATAACGGCCAGACAGAACGCCTAAACCAGGAGCTGGAGACATGCCTCCAGTGCCTGGTGTCCCAGAACCCAGAACCCGTACCCCTCCCAGGAGGAGAGGTCATGGGTTCCTGCAAGTTTTATCATGGACCCTGATCTCATTTTGGATTTTTACAGGCGTCACCCTGAGTTGCCTGGTACGTCAGGAGCCGTCCCTAGAGGGGGGGTACTATCATAGTTCGTAAATAATAAGTCTTAATAAGTTTTTGTCTTGTGTCTATGTTGTCTTGTGGTTTCTGCTTTTATTTTGAAATCTTAGTTCCTCTTGTTTCAGGTTGTTCGCCCTTCCTTCATGTTTCCCACGATTGTGATTGTAAACATTCATATTATTTTAGTGAATGTAAGCTGTGTTATGCAAAAGTCTGCTTTTATATTTACAAGGGATCAAGTAACTATGTGCAGTGTGAAAGGGGACGGCTTGCAGCAACAATCAATACATGAATCATTTACTGTAATACAAGAAAATAAAGATTAGATCAATAATTTAGCCCATTTTCAGATCTGCTATTGGCACGACTCTAGGCCTTCTGAAGACCTGAGGGCAGCAGAGAATGGTGATGTTTTCCCAAAGCAAACTCAGGACTTAAAGTGTATTTGTTTGTCTCTATTCACACATTTTAGTCTGTTTTATCACTTGGTTTATTTTGTGTGATTGACAGGGTGGGGGCACAGTGATTGTGGGGGCGGGATCTGTGTAAAGCAATGTTAGAATGTGTTTGTATGAAAAGGGCTATGCAAATAAAGTTGATGACTGTGTGGATCTCAGTGTCTGGTTTATGGTCAGTCCACCACTTTGCTTCAGACTGACTAAATAAGGTGTTGAAAATGGTCGACATTGTACTTGTCATTGCTTTGTCATTGTAAACATGCTAAAATTAGCATTTAGCTCAAAGCACTGGCCTGCTGCTGACTCTTGCTGGACATGATTTCGAGGCCAGAATGTATCAGTAGGAAATATTTGTTCTCTTAGTTTTTGACAGTACTCTTTGTAAAAATCAGTGTAGTAACTGTACATATAGGCTGTGAAGGAAAACAGATTTTGTTCTGAAAGTTGCATCTCAGAATATATATTCTGAGATATATTTTTAGTCACCTCAGCTCTCTTGTGTGATCTTCCATCAACATGATTATAGAGACTTTTGCTGTTTTGTTGATTTCGAATCTGGATGCATTATTGCATACCCTCCTCCAAGCTGGCATTTTAACACAAGCACACACACACACACACACACACACTGCATCTATTTGCACTCTTCTTTCCCTTTGTGAGCTGAATGTAACACCTCATGGTTGAGGAGGCATGAATCAAATTTTGTTTTTGGAGTAAGCCTAATGTACCGCCGGCTATGACAACTGAATCAAATCAAAACTTGCAAGGTCCACAAACGTATTCTGACAATGAATGTGTTTTTTTTTTTTTTTTTTACTTGCAGTGTGTGTCGTGCCACAGCGTGTGTGTTACGCCACAGATATAGGTCACCGGGGTCAAATCTTCACAGTGTGGTCAAATTGAGTTTAGTGAAAACAAGTAAATGGTGCGTGTGTTTGTGTCTGTGTGAGTGTTAGCCCTCTAAAGACAAAATTTTTCCACACTGCGGAATAAAATGTCATGAAAGTGCAAGGCCAGATCTAGTTCACCAAAGCACCAAAATAAAAGCTTCTGTCTCTGAGCACATACTGCAAACTGTGTTTTCCTTCAAGGAGTTTGAGCAAAACGGTTCGTTTGTCAAGATTTTACAACCCAAGAAACATTACAGTAGCTTGTCCTGACAGCATTATCCCACATTATGTGTTCCTGTCTGTCTCACTCTGTGACTACATACCGAAATGAATATTTGAGTCAAATGTGAAAATAAAGGAAACATGATCTGCAGGACCCTTTTGTTTCCTTTACTTACTAACTCACTAGCTTGTTTTACTTACTGTTTTCCCCTGAGCCGAGGTTGTAACAATATTTATTCCAAACTCCACTTGAGAACAAATCAAGTCTCTCTGTGCATGTGTCTAAATATTAATTGTACGCTCAGCCTCTGGAGAGCTGTGTTAACTTATTTGAAATGTGACTTCACTGTAAAGGACTATGGTAGTCGTAAAAAGGCTGGAGGAGGACAGATGTAGTGAGAGAAAACAAAAAGAGAAGAAATGCAGGCTTCTGTGATACTTGATCCTCCAGGTGTGGAACAGGCCCTCAGTATGGAGGAAGAGAATAACATAAAAGGAAAGAAAAGAATGAAAAGAGGAGATGAAGAAATAAGAAGAGGAAATAGAGGAGTTAGAACTGTCCATATTTAAATTTATCTTTCAGTATCTGCAAATGGCCGCTCTTATGCAGAAGGCAGCATGGTTAAAAGACAACTCTGGAGATCTGTCCACTAAACCTTTCAAAACCTGGCACTCCATTACTCACAATGCAACTCAACTCATTTAACTGTTGTCATCTGGGTATGTTATTCTGGTAGCGTAGCAGAGATGAGGACCAGGCTAAAGAGGGCTGGTAAACTCACTTCAACTCCACAAGCCAAGTTAAACTTAAACTTGCAGTCTTCATGCCCAGTTGAATCTTTCAACTTCTCCCACCTTTAATGTTACCAAAGTAAATACCAGCCATATAAATGAAAGCACTTGCAGCCTTAGAAGTGTTAGAAACTCACTCTTGTGTGAAAAAGTTTAGCTTCACACTTTGTTGCTCTTCCCGCACAGGCTGAACCGCAGCCTCGAATGAATCTGGCAAGCATCAGGGGCTCAAAGCATATTGTTTTACTTCCACTCGATACCTGCACATCATGTTAGTATGCCCTGCACACTTGTGGTTTGAAAGGTGCATGAGACCCAAAACTCAAAACCTCAAAATACTGCAGATGGCCGCACCTGACATATACTGAGAGGAAAAAAGACACTCAAGCATCACAGCACTGTCTAGATCCGTGAAAGGCTTTATTCAACTTGTTTTCCATATTTGCAGTAACAGTAGTGACTACTATTCAATTTACTCTTCCCATTTAGTGTCCCCAGCATCAGTTCACACATGTAAAGGCCGCAGCACACACAGGCCCTCCACAGACACAGTGTGTACTCTGGCAGCTAACAGCTAAAATGAACTCCACAAACGTTCCAGTGGTCAAAATAAAGCAACATGAAAACACACTTTGTATCGTATCTCAGGAGGAGAGGTGAAGGAGAGTTTCTGCTGTCAGAGCTGTAACATGGAGGGAAATGTGTTAGACTTCCATTACTCTGACCCTGAGTGACGCTGAGATCATGTCAATGCTGAGTGGTTTGCCACTGTTGGTTCCACTGGCTAATGGCACTTTGAAATGGTATGTAACTGCATTTCCGCCGTCATGTATGGTATACGACAGTGAAACAGTGTGTGCTGCTGCTGGTGCTGCTGCTGCTATGTACAACTTGTATGTGGACCATCATTCCTGTTGAACTCTCTTGCAGCTTATGCTGATTTTTTTTACTGGAATATGCTTCTGCTGACTGTTGGTATGGTGCTGCTGTGTGCCACAGAAAAATATGTTTTACTGACAGATATCACCGTAGGCTGGTTATATGATAATACTTTATTTGCATAGGTGACAGTATGCCTCATATACAGTACATCACTGCTGCTCCTCTGATGTAAATGACAAAAATGACATTTTAACATGTTGCCCAGTGGGATGTAGCTTGAGTCAGACTTTGTCCATGGCACTATGCTTGGTATAGGGTTAATGTAGCTACCAGGTAGCGTCACCAGGTGACATTACTATATAGTAACAAAGTCTGTGTATGGAGGAAGTCCGGATGGATGGATGGTTCAACAGAACATCAGACTCTGACATGGGACAGACTTGTTTGCCTCCTGTTTCAAATGACCACAGTGGTTCCTTAACCATAACCACAGGGCTATTACTGTTACCATGACAATGAAGGTCCCCTTTCTTTAACATGGTAGTCAATTTAACCTAAAGCGCAATCTTTTCCAAAAACTAACCAGGTGGTTTTGTACTTAAATCTAACCAAACTGACAATAGCCTTGTCAAACCTTGTAATGTAGCAATTTTAAAAGGCATGGAGAAATGATGATTATCAGATCAGAGGACTCTTATGTATTGTTCTACAAGGAACAGACAAATGACATGCTTTGTCATTTAATCTGGAGGACTTGTTTGGCAGTTGGGATGGCGTGTAGCCCTGGGATGCCCTGGGGTGACATATTGTTTTTAAAGTGTCACATGTCAGTCAAACAGCAACAACAAACCACTTAAAGTGATATATCACTCAGAAAAGACATATGCTGTTAGCCAGTTTTCAGCTGTGTTTTTTCAGTTGAGGTTCTTATCCAGTGTAGACACTGATGGGGGACTTAGGTCTTTGCCACTGTGCTGCTGACATGCTGCAAGACCACCTTCAACTGAAGGAAAATAAATGCACCAAATGAATCATTCTCACAATCCTGATCTTGTTTGGCTTATCAGGCATCCATATAGGGCTGACATCAAATAACCACGGGCCAGCAGGAGTCCTCCTCTTCTAAGTCAATGCTCTCTGAAAAAAATCTGATCTACAACCTGTGGGGCTCTGAAACACACACTCATGGCTTCAGCAAAGAGAGAACTGGGGGTTCTGTCATCTACAGCACCTTCATATTGTGTGTGGGGTCCTGGAGAAGGAATCCTGCACATGCACAAGAACCCAGCAAAAGGTCAGAATTTGGAAGTTTGGGAAGAGAATGCGAGCAGCTCATAATCGTGATGTGCTGGTGTATTCTCATGCATCACAGAGTTTTATCCTCTGAGTTATAATTAATTTAAGGCACGTAAATTGGATTCAATCAGAGGGAAAGAAAAGAAAAAACATCCCTTCACATCTCTCTCTTACCTGCTGTGTCTCCTCCTGCTCCTCCCATAATGCCTCTGTAACTAAACAGAGTGGTCCTTCTATAAAAACTCATTACAGAAAGATATTTGCGTTGCAGCTTGTTCTAATACATCTCATGGAGTTGTGAGCTCTGAGGAGGTAGTGCGTGAGACTGCCGAGCTCTGCTCCTGTGCACTGACTGCAGAGGGAAATGGCAGCGCGACATCTAATTTCATCTCGACAGATGAGCAGATTTAAGCGACACAGAAGTCCGACTGTTGGGCTGAAAGCTTGTTGCTCTCCGGCGAGGCCTCGCTGCACTGGAGCTTCCTGGAGATAATGAAATTGTAGGAAGTTCAAGTTCTGATTGCTCCTGCAAATAGCCACTGAAGTAGTAATGGGCCAATGCATGGCAGACAATGGCCCAGTTTCCTTCAATGATATATCACATCAGGTTGCATACAGCCACACAAAGAAATTAGAGCTGATGGCTGCAGTGTGAGATTTTTTTGGCACATGTTTCCCCTGTGCTTTTGTTTGTATGCTAATTTCTTGGACTATTAACCTTTTACTTTGAAAGGTATTGCATGAACATGTGGTGCTGGGAAGCATAATATAAAAGACCCATGGAGGATCTTTAAAGCTGCCTAGTACGATAAATAATAGCATCTGTAGCATTTTAGTGATTTGGTATAAACATCCTGCCGTGTGTCTGCCGTTCACTCTGCAGGCGGTGGTGTAATGGTCTGTGGAATATTTTCTGCAGCTGGGCGTCATTTAAAAGAGCACATCCTACCTGAATATCATTGCTGACCATGTGCATCCCTTTATGGTCATGGTCTGCCGGTCTGCTCACAGCAGTATAACATCGCAAAGCACACATCACCTCAAGCTGGTTTCACCAACACGACAGGGAGGTTAGAGTACTCCAGTGGCCTCCGCAGTCACCAGATCTCAGTCACCTGTGGGATGGAGTGAAACAGGAGGGCTGCAGCATGAATGTGCAGCTGACAAATCTGCAGCAACTGTGCGATGCTATCCTATCAACATGAAGCCGAAGCTCTGAGGAATGTCTCTTAGAGATTGAGAGCATCCTGACCAGCTGCATCACAGTCTGGTATGGGAACTGTTCAGTCGCTGACCGAAAGGCACTGCAGC
>JBBMJY010000002.1:2080573-2115860 GCA_037833715.1 Toxotes lorentzi | reverse complement strand
TGGAAGCGTTACTGTTATGGCCTAGCTTTAAAGTCACTTTAAGTAAAAACCGGCACAAATCACCCCACTCTCCCCTATGCCTTTATCTGCTTTTGCATCAGTGTTCGTCATTTTAAGCCTCAGTACATTCCCAGCTTACTTGCAGGGATCCAATTTAATGTTAGATGCTTTGATCTCTCTTTTCCTAGCCTATTTGGTAATCCTGTTTCTAAAGGGAGTTTCTAAATGCTTTTCTTCTGTGCCTGATAACAGACGTCCCATCACACTTTCCGTTCTGCATAACATAATATTTATTTTGTGCAAGGATCTATTTCCCCTTATGTTGAATCATTCTTCATCAGCATATTTTTATTAGCATTTTACGGGTTTTTAAGAATCAACAAGTTCCCTTCTCTTCTTTCAATCCTGCTAGAGATATCTTTAGTTTAGTGTTCCATCCTGGCCACTATAGTTTATTTCTTAAACATCCTAAATCAAAGATTGCTTGCTCCATTACTATAGCTCGCACTGATTCCCCTTCTGTCCTTTTAAAGCTATGGTAAAATATGTTCACCTCAGACCGTCCTTTACTTCATTATCTCCTCTCTTTCTAACCCCCGGCAGTAATCCCATGTCAAAGTGTTGGTGTAGACATCATCTTAAAAAGTTCTCCTCAAATGCCTCCTTGCAACAGTTGGGCCATTGCTCTTCTTCTGGACACTCCTCCTACATACATCCAGACAGTGCTTCAGTACGGTGGTAGGAAATAAATAAAGACATAATTAAGGGCTGTTTATGATTAGTGTATCTCTCTCTTCTTCCTTTCTACTTCCATTCCTTACTTCAATATCCCCTGCATCTTTCAGCTGCTCCCTTGCATCACCACTGCTAGCTACATCCCTTGCATCATTAAAGGGAATCAGCCCTGTGCAATACCAGGAATTTCCCCTGCATCATTGCTGGCCTTTTCCCTTTCATCTCATGGCTTTTCCCTGCATTATTTCAAAGCCATTCCCCTGCATCACTGCTGGCCTTTTCCCCTGCATCTCAATTGCTGTGTCTCCTGCATCAAACCACTCCCCCCCTGCAATATCGTGACTTATGTCCCCATCACTGGCCTTCTCCTCCTCATAGCTGGTCTTAATACTCTGTCTGTCTATCATTCCTTATCCTTATGCCTAACACTAATGTTTAACCTCTTTAGCGCTGACTTTATTTCTTGTCAGGATGGCTTCCTTCCGGGGCCTAAGCGCCAAATTCTATTTTACCTGTACACAACAGAATTTCTTCAAATTTTCTCAGTTCCTTTGTTCTTCTTGCAGTCTCTCCTGATTGAAATGAAGCTTAGCAACAGTTAGCAAAAGTCAGGAGGACTATGCCTTCTCAGTCAAACACAATTTCCCACTATTTCTAAGCTCCACCATCTCATTCTTGTCTTCATCCAACTACAACCTGACACACTCACCTTTAGCCAATCACTCGTAAGCTGTTAAACTGAAAGTGTTCTCTCTCTCTCTGCTGTCATTTCAGCATGGCAACAATTCGCGACCCGTCTCCTTCACCACTTCAACTGCTCAGCGTTCTCCAATCAAACCCAAAAGTGTCAAATTCTGTTCCACCAGTGCACAGTGACATTAATTTACTGTGTAATATAATTCTCTGTAAGCTGTAAATAGAATTCCCTGCTTCAGCAGTCACACTTGCTATCACACTGGAATCTGTCTCTTTTTGGGTGAATTAGATTATAATTATAAAAACAAAAATGTATGTGAAAACACAATATGTTAATTATTAAGAAGAAAAATGTAACCAAATCAAAGTTTATAGGAGTAATGTTCCTCTCTAGTCACTCAAAATGATGTAATCTGCTGCAAGGGGACCATGATTTGCACGCTTTACTTTCCATGACTGAATGTGTGTGTGCGTGTGTGTGTGTGTTGTTTTCCTCTTTCAACTAAAGCATGTTTGGTTCTCCTCTCTTCTCAGTCCAGACCTTTCTGCTGTAGGCAAGAGTTATTCTTCTCAATGAATGTGTGTGCTTTTTTGTGAATATGTGTGTGCGCGCTTGGGTCCTCGTTGCGCTCTTATGTGTGGGTTGTGGGTGAGTGTAGGTTGTGACAAATTGTCAGTCAGTATCGCTTTGCTGTGGCTTCTAGTTACACGCATTTACATCATGACATATATGTTAGGAATTACTGTCTTAAAATTACATCACACACACACACAGAGAGAGAGAGAGAGCAGGGACATTTGATTGGGTGATTATCTATAAGGGAGTCTGGCACTGAATACATTTCCATATAGGCCACACACACAAACATACAGACCAGGCCATGTGTCTGGACTGTATGTCCAAGTTTTGGACACATCTTTCGTTCTCCAGGCTCTGTGCTTCAGCATATTCAGTTTGAAATAAAATAATGGATAATACATTACAGTGCCAGGTCTCAGCTTTAGTTTTACTAGTTTACATCAACATATAAACAACTGTGTAGGTGATTAAACCCTTTTAACACATAGTTCCCAAACTAACAGGGTTGAAAAGTAATTGGATTCTTGGCTTTTAAACATTTCCTGGGCAGCTGTGTGTTTGAATGTTAGTTCATGCACCATAAAATCTCGTACCAGGCTCAAAGTTGACGGAGAGTTGCCATTTAGACTGAGGTGGAGGTGTCTGTCAGAATGAGGAGTAACAAGTTGACCGTGCAAGTCAAGAAGATAATGAGGGTCAAAAAAATTAAAAATCCATCTGAGAGGTGTCAGGGATAGTTGGTCTGCAAAAATGCAGGTTACAGCTTACAACAACATTCAAAAAGTAGCCAGCAGAGTTCTGGAGCAAACTTCTGTGGACTGTGGGAATGTGCTTTGCCGTTGAATAAGAGGAGTCACCAAAGCTTTCCCCAGCTCTGCTAGGAAAAGTCTCCTTTTGAAACTCTTCCCCTGATTCCAGGTTGGGTTGATGGCTGCCCACACCACATATGCACTGAAAGCAGACACATCAAGGATGTTGTGGAACAGTGCCACAGGCCAGAGGGCTGTCGTTCGCTTGCAGGTATATGTACCAGTAAGCTGCAATAAAAGGAATAATAAATAAGATATTGGGAACAATATTGAATCTGTCGTACACAAAATATTATGATTCAAATCAATAAAAATAAAATAAAATGCATGATGGATGAAACTTTACATTACCTTATCAAGGCAGTCAACACCTCCTTTGTTTTTGTTATAGTCCTGGATCATAAGGGGCTTCCTGTCCTCTGTGGTGCTGACAGCGGTGTCTTTGTGTAGCATGCTCATCAGGATGACATTTCTATTCTTCTTGGGAACATATGACACAAGAGTGTGTGTGTCAGTGAAAGCAAATTTTGATGAGAGTGCCTCTCTTCCTCTGGTCGATACCAGTGCAGGGGAAAGGGAGTTGGAAGCTGGACTTGATGTCATCCACATGAGATGTCGCATACCATGTTAGCCCTGGCGTCATCTTTATGATGTTTTCCACTCTCTCTACTTCCTCTGTCCTGGGGGGATGAAGACCAGAGCAAGTCATCTCCTCAGGTGCCTGTTCTTCAGGTGCCTCTCCCTCTCCATCTCTTGACAGGTCAGTCTCCTCAAAGTCTGGATCAAAATCTGTGTTGTCTTCCACTTCTGAGACACCCTCCTCTATCTCTGGTTCAATTTCAGTGCCCTCTTCATCATCGGCACATAAGCGCATGAAAGAGATGTGTACCTGCAAAAGACATTGTTCAGTCTGAAATGTGTGAGTGAGTGAATGAGTGAGTGAGTGAGTGAGTGAGTTGGGGTGGTGTGTATGGGGATGTTTTCTGTCTGATGGATGAATATAGTCTGGATACCCATTCATTTCCTATGGCGGTCACTTTTGACCGGGAACACCACAGGTGTAACAAGGTTGATTAAAACACTCAAAATTCAATGAAAGAGGTGATCATCACTCTTATATGTTCAAGTGCATAGTGTGGAGGATATCATAAGGCCTTGAGGCAATCAGATGGAAAACACAATATTTATGAGTGTTTTAAGTTGTAAATCGGTCAGATTTGACCCGAACACGGCAGGAAGGTTAAAGAACCTCTAACTCTACTAAGGCTAGCTTAGTAATTTCCTGGGGTGAAATTCCCCAGGTGGCTTTCTTTAAGCCTCCGCTTCGCTACACCAACATTGTTTTCCCTCTTAGTAACTGCTCACCACTCCTTCCACAGGAACAGCAGAATAACTTCAACACCATTAACAACTTCATTTGCAGCCATCTTCCCTAACTGGGGCCACTACCAACTGGCCAATTTTCCATAGTATCAGATGGCATTCATTGGACACAGGACACAGCTAGACGCATTATCCATAACCAATTTACACTTTTCCTCTATCTCCATCCTTACCCTAGGGAATTTAGTTTCTATAGCTTATCTGAAATGTTGGGGAGGGCAGACTGACCACCCCCCTGTTGAGCAATCCCAGATGTTTTAAATCTAACATCTGGTAGCAAGCAGAGTCTAGAACTGTGCTGCCTGGACAGAGGGTCAGTTAAATAGACAGGAGACGTTATAGACAGTAATATGGAGAATAAAAATTCTCTTAGGTCTAAGCACTTTTTATTGTTAATAGCTATTATAATGGTCAAAAAGAATATTAAGAATGGTGAGAGGATTTTGTGGAAAATAAAATAAACAACTAAACCAATAAAGTGTGATTATGCTTTTCTTTGTTTGTGGATCTAATGTTACATTTTCTTTTATGCAGTATTTATTTAGGGGGGAAAAAAAGTCCACCTGCCAGTGGATAACCATCGACTCATGAAGTCCGAAATTGTCAGGATCTCCTTAAATCTCCTTCCCTGACCTAACCTTAACCTCTCTATCTCTTTCTTTACTCTAATACCCCTCCAAATCCTAATCCTAACCCCTTTCACCGGCTCTACTTATCCCACTACCTTTCCAAAACCTAACCTTAACTCTCTTACTTTTTTTACCCTCCCTTCCCTAATTTACCAGACTCTAACCTCAACCCCCCTACATCCCTCACCAGTCCCCCATCTTTTCTAATCCTAACCCCTTTTACCCACCCTACTTAACCCACAACCTTTCCTAAAAAAAAAAAAAAATGTTTATATTGGTGCATAGATCTTTTGGTGTGTTGCTTGGTTTTATATTTTTATCTGTGATTTTGTTTCTTGACTATTTAGCACTTTATACTTGCACTTTTATGGATTTTTTGGACTTATATATTATATATGCATTTATTGATTGAATTATTTATTCATTGTTTCCCCCTCCCCTTTTCTTACGGACGGCTCCAGACTCGGCAAATAAGCGCCACTTTTGAGCCTTCTCCTCTCCTGGGCGAACAGGAGAGGAGAACAGGTGAAACAAAAACAAAAGCATCCTGAAAAATGAAAATGAAGAATGAAAATAACACAAATAGGAAAACAGAAATTTAGATTTAACACAAATGGGGACGAGGGTTGGTGACTTTGTGCAGACCCCTGTTTATCAGTACACCTAAGTCACATAAGTGATTCTGTTTAGATTTAAAATTTCTAACCTAACCCTCTAACCCTAACCCTTTGACTGGCCAAATCAGTCGGATGATCTCAATCCTACTGAGCTGCATTCCAATTCCTGAGGACCAGACTAAAGGCAGAGGGCTCACAAAACAACAAGAGCTGAAGGAAACTGCAGTGTCATTGTCACTGACAGTAAAGGATTTTCCACAAAACAATAAAGATGTGTCTGTAACATTACTTTTAAACCTTCAATTTTGGCACTACAAGCCCATATTTTCCTACATAGTTCTAATGTAAACCTACGCAAATTAAAGCTAAGGCTTGGCACTGTAATGCATCTGTTATTTTATTTCAGACTGAATGTGCTGAAGCTCAAAGCCTGAAGAACTTTTTTCCAAACACGTACAGACCACATGTGCAGAGACACGCACACACCGCACACACACACACACACACACAATGACACAGTCTGAAATGTAGCTTGAACATCATTAGCGCCATAATCCCACAGTTCCCTGCAGGGGGTGGCTGAATTCTCTGCCATCATTGAATTTCCTGCAGCCTATGTTATTGTGTCAACTGTATTTCTTTCAACTGGCTATTCCCATAGGTGCAAGTTATTCTCAAACAGACAGACACACACACCCTGTGGTGCAGGGTGTGTGTGGGGTCACACCCCATCATTAAGTCTTCTTCCCCTTTTCCCTCTAATGGATGATTGATTAGCTAATTAGTTTTAAGATTAATGTCTTTATGCTTATGTTTAACCTAACAACCCACATCTGAGGATCCCATGCATATTATAGCCATAATACACTGGTGGGAAATCACAGTTTAAAGATATGGAAAATAATCTCATTAGCTGAGCACAATGTAGTGAAATAAATCCACTTGTTAATTTGTGCCTAGATTTAATTTCTGCTCTCTAATGGACCTGTCTCCATTAATTTCAACCATTTAGTCAGAATTTTCAGAAGTTCCATTGTGGCTGAAGAAAGGAAACTCATTTCAGGATCACATGCATATTTATTAAGCTTAAAGGGATAGGATTTAGTTACATGTTTTTGAGTGAACATCTTTATTGAGTGAACATCTTTATCTGGATATCTTTTCCAACCATTCTCCTCTGATCTCTAATCAACAAGGTGTTTCTTTCCACAGGACAGATTGAAGTTTAGTTTTTTTTTTTTTTAAATTAACTAAAAATTGCCTCTAAATATTGAAAACAAAGGGAGTGAGAGGAAGGTAGATTTGTCTAAATATATTCTTCTCAACTACCAATAACCTGCCTTTACTGCCCATATGAGATGGATATGGAATTCTGTCTGGTATCTGTAACATATTATATCTGGCTGGTTGTCATCTTATTGTAGGTGGCCATTTGAACACTGTCTTGAATCGCTTGCTTAACAAATCTATAGCTCCACCACCATCTAAGGTAAGGAAACTCATGGAGGATTCATCAAGGATCTCTGGAGTATTCAAAACAAGGATGTTAAATATTGTACTTTCTAGATATAGTGGAGCAGAGGCTTCAAGAAGGAGGTGTTGCGACAATGCCACCTGGGGAATTTCACCCCTAGAAATTACTAAGCTATATCAAGTGTAGAGTTACAGGGTCTTTAATACCAATTGGGCAAGAGACAGTGTAGGAGGATTTAAAAGAAACCGTAACTTTAACACAAATAATTAACAAAATCGAAATATCAAAAATAAAACTACAGATCAGGCACTAAGGGGTTAGCCACCATAAAACTAGCACTTGGGCCTAGAAGTGCAAACAGGGTGAGGGCTTACCACAGCAGCAGGGAAAATCAAAAGGGGAAAAACTAGCCGTGACACCACACACCAACAAAAAGGAATCGTGAAGAACACCACCACCAGGGATCAACTGCCGCCTCAGGCCCCCAGCACCTGTTTAAAAAGAAAAGAAAATTAAAACAGGCAAAGTGCTTCACGCATGGCTTGTATGGTAGAGTGGCTTCCGTCTGGTCACTCTACCATACAGGCCTGATGGGTGGATTGCTGCAGAGATGGCTGTCCTTCTGGAAGGTTCTCCTCTCTCCACAGAGGAACGCTGGAGCTTTGACAGAGTGACCATCGGGGTTCTTGGTCACCTCCCTGACTAAGGTCCTTCTCCCTCGATTGCTCAGTTTAGATGACCGGCCAGCTCTAGGAAGAGTCCTGGTGGTTCCAAACTTCGTCCATTTACAGATGATGGAGGCCTCTGTGCTTATTGAAACCTTCAAAGCAGCAGACATTTTTCTGTACCCTTCCCCAGATTTGCACCTCTTGACAATCCTGTCTCTGAGGTCTATAGACAATTCCTTTGATTTCATGCTTGGTTTGTGCTCTGACATGCATTGACATGCCATTCCAAATCATGTCCAATCAACTGAATTTACCACAGATGGACTCCAATTACACTGGAGAAACATCTCAAGGATGAACAGTGGAAACAGGATGCACCTGAGCTCAATTTTGACAAAGGCTGTGAATACTTATGTATATATGATTTCTTGATTTTTGATTTTTAATAAATTTGCACATTTCAAAAAAACAGTTTTCACATTGTCATTCTGGGGTGTTGTGTGTAGAATATTGAGGGAAAAAAAATAATTTAATCCATTTTGGAATAAGGCTGTAACATAAAATGTGAAAAGTGGACACTTTCCAGGTGCACTGTATTTCAGTTCACACTACAAAGACATCCAGCATATTATAAAAGACAGACATTGGCCACCTTTTGGTCTTCCGTTTGCACATATACGTGGCAGTGACTTTGTCTAGATTGTCAGCTCCTCCTTTGTTTTTGTTGTAATCCAGAATCATGTCTGGCGTTTTGTCCTCTACTGCTCACAGCAGCATTCTTGTGGAGAGTGGACATCACAATGACATTTTTGTTGTTTTTGGGGCAGATGACACAAGTGTGATAGTCTCTGTGAATGCAAACTTTGAGGAAAGAGGAGCCCTGTCCTTTGTTCCAAGAAGTGTAAGAGGAAGCTCAGGCTTGTTTTTCTATTCCCATCTTTTTCTGCAGCAGTTCTTGGCCAAGGGCACAAGATGTGAAGAAGTTATCACAAGTTATGTAGTGCCCCTGAAGACCCTTTGTCATATCAAGGACTGCCCACTTGCCCAGATTCTTTTCTGCCACTCCACTGGCAGATTTCCCTGTGTATATTTGCATGTTGAACGCAGAATGCAAGCTGATTCTTGCATCATATGCTACCCAGATTTTGATGCCATATTTTCCAGGTTTGCTTTGGATATACTGCCTGAAGGGACAGCGGCCTCGGAAAGGGACTAGCCATTCATCAGCGGTAACCTCTGACCCTCGATTGTATATGTCAGGGAGGAGGTTCAGACAAGGACTCAAATGCACGACTCCAGGACACAGGGGAAAAAGGCAAAGGCTAGTCTTTAATACTCAAATGTCGGTACACGGGAAGGCAGTCAAAAATCAGGCAGAGGTATCCAAATCGAGAGGCAAAAGGCAAAAACCGTAAGAGAACAAACCAGGTCAAAAAACACAAAAGGAGTAACACAAGAAACAAATGCTGGAACACTTGACACTACAGACAAAGACGATCTGGCACAGACAAAGGGGCAGACAAGACTTAAATACACTAGGGGGCGGGAAGAACAATTGAACACAGGTGAAACCAATAAAGGCGGGGCAGGTAATCAGAATTGGAGGGAAAAACACAGAGGGCAGGAAGTGAATCTAGAACTAAACAGGCAGAAAAGGATTTCAAAATAAAACATGAAAGCTAACACTAGGGAACAGTCATCAGATCAGGCTTAATGGCTAGACATGACAGTATATGTATGACAAGTGCTCCACCCATTTGTCCCAAACATCACTAATGGGAGAAAGTTTGTCATCTCTCATCTTCCGTCAAAGCGGATAACTCTTGACAACACATGAAAGGTCTGAAGTGACATGGTAGCACAAAAAATACTGAGGCTACAGCCATGAGCTGGCTGCAGCCTCACTGCAGGATCTATACACCCCAGCAAGAAGCAACAGTCCCATGTAAGTATCCAGTGTTTTGTCAATCTCCATCCAGCTGTTGCCAAACACCCTTCCCCCTTCAATGTTTGTCATCTCAAGCAGGATCTTCTCAACATGCAGTGGTATAAACAGCCCACATGCTGTCTTGATGTCTTGAACATGTGACACAGCATATCTAGTAGGCCCTGGGGGCATTGAAGACCTCTCATTGAGCATCTGCGTCATTTGGGCCCTCCTCTTCATCAGATATGTCTTCTTGTTCAGAATCATACTCAACATCAGCCTTATTTATAGATACCAGTGTGCAGAGAAGTTATTATTTATGCCACGCCCCCAAAGGTGATTCAAAATGTATCAATATTCTGCAAGAAAAGTTGTGTTCCCATGGGTTTAGGTGTCTCCAGGGGAGACAGGTGCAGTGGAATGGGAAGGGGATGGGATGAGATGGGGGTGTGGGTGGGGAGACTGTAAACAAATTTGACTGTAAGCCAAATTTGATCCACAGAGCAACCTAAAACTTTTATATGATGCATCGATGCATACAACTGCCAATATCCTTGGTGGGTTATATTTGACCCGAAACACCACAATTCTTTTTTTAGAGACTTTCAGAATTAACATAAATTGGTAAAAAATTGTTTTGCTGTGTTAAAATAGCCGTTCCTAAGAATATCATGAAGCCTTGTTCCGGTAAAAACAAGGAAATTGTACTTTTTACATATTTTAACTTGTAAACGGGTCAAATCTGACCCTATCACAAGATAAAGGTTAAGTAGTATTTGTTATTAAAGCTCTCAGGTCACTTAGAAGTAAGCCCTCAAGGTTATAGTTCAATGTCTGTCATAGCTGTAAAGATGAACAAGAGTGACCCAAAACAGTGAAGTTGCAGGCTGGACAGCTGGAGGAAGCTGGAGATTCAGCTGATAATTTTGTGTAGGACCACTACAATCGACCCCTTTTACACTGTCGCAATATAAAGTGACACATTATTATTGTACAAATGATGAGCATAGATGCTTTGAGCAACATTTTTAAATGGAGGACTTATTACAGTGTGTTATTGCAAATACTGACCTGTGTATAAATCAGACAACACAGGTTGAATTGAGACATGTGATACTCCTAGTAGCTTTGGAGTGCATTCCAAAAAGCTCACGTGAACCAATTTTCTTTTCTGTCCCCGTTTATTAACTTTTTAGCCTCACATCAACCAACTAATTTTAAGGTGGAGCAGGGCAGGTGCAGTGGCATGAAGACCAGGAGCTCAGCTGAAGGCTGGTTTTCTTGAGCCAGTTAGGAGTGTGGAGCTGCACCACTGGAGTGGGTTCTCCTGACGATGGACAAAGCTCCTAGTGTGGTGAGCAGCAGTTGGTTACCCGTTAGGTGTATATAGTACATGTAGGCACTGGCCAAAGAAAAGTGGCTAGAACTTAAGGCCTTAAAGACTCTGATGCACTTTTCTCCAATGGCCAAAAAGCCATTGCTCTAGTTAACGAGTGGTCAAAGCAGTGAAATCAGAATGACAAAATGGGGCTACTTTTGAGGGTCAGCTGTGTCTTTGTTATAACTGCATTTGAAAACCCCATCAGTTTCATAACCTCAGATTTGATTCCCCTTAAATTTAATCCACATTAAATGACTAATTCTAAACTAGAAACTTTTCCTGGAAATTTTCATTTTGCTCCATCAGGAGTGAAAACTTACCATGTCCTCTAATACCGAAATTGCACAAATTCCTCCTCGGCCCCTCTTACTTCTGCTAGACTGCACAGCAAAAATCAATCCACATCAATAAGTAAACAACAGATGGTAATGGTGTGAAAGTAGAAAACACTGTTAGTTTCTCTCAGGGCTTTTCCCTCAGTGCAATGCCTGCTTCTACCCTTAAAACCTTCAAACCATCAGGAAGTCCCAGATGATATCATGGCTTCCCCTATCCTCACTGTAAGTCACACTGGATAGAAATGCCAGCTAAGCTGCCAAAGGTGTAAAGCCTAGCTGTGAAATGAACATCTATCCTGCATTAGTGATGCAGAAGCTATTAAAACATAATTAAAGCTACAGTAGGCAGAAATGTATAGTGGAAACCCAAAATGACAATTTCATAACCTAGAAACCTTCAGAATGCTATCGTATGAAACTAAACGTTCCGATGCCAGGATTTAAAAATCTGGTTCTATTATGTGCATACGAAGTTACACTATGTGCTCTTGTGAACATACTTAAGTCTCTGTTGTGGCGTACTTCGGTCCAGTGATTAGCGTTTGTAAATCATATCTCAATCCTTCCTAGAAGAAGTTCATAATGTACTGATGCAGGCACTGGCTAAACAAAAGTGGCTAGAACTTATGGCCTTAAACACTCTGATGCACTTTTCTCCAAAGTCCATTGTTCTAGACAAAATGGGGCTACTTTATTAAAACTGTGTGTGAAAACCCCATCGGTTTCATTACCTTTAAATTTAATTCTCATTAAGTGACTAATTCCAAACTGGAAACTTTTACTAGAAATTTTCATTTTGCTCCATCAAGAGTGAAACATTACGATGTCTTCTAATACTGAAATTGC
This sequence comes from Toxotes lorentzi, assembly GCA_037833715.1. NCBI lineage: Eukaryota > Metazoa > Chordata > Actinopteri > Toxotidae > Toxotes > Toxotes lorentzi. Next base: position 2,103,777 of record JBBMJY010000002.1, on the reverse strand, counting down.
ACAAATTCCTCCTCGGCCCTTGTTACTTCTGCTAGACCACACAGCAAATGCTCCACTGTGTTCACTACCTCCACATTCTGAGGGGTTCATGAATGTGTGAACCATATTTTTATTATAATTAATCCAATTGTTCTTGGGAAACTCCACATAAAACAAATGACAACCTTTTGATGGCGGCAACATTGCTAAGAAATTAATTTGTAACAGTCGATAATAGAAAATGTTGAAATTTTACCTGTATTCCAGGTGTTACTTTGCTGTTTCCAAATTGTTGATTACCTCAATTTGACCCTGAGGTGAAGCAGCTCAAACTGTAGCCAAAGATTTCACAGGTGTTGAGCAAATCGAGCCAGCCAATCAGCTGAAACTAATCGTTTTTGGATTTCATGAAAAAAACTTGATTTACAGTTGGTGACAAACAAGCAACTTTGTGTTCCTATTCAGATGAAACTAAATAAATTAATTAATTAATAATTGGAATACAACAGCAGCTCATAATACAAACACGTGCTTCAGTGGATGCATTCATTGTTTATGTCTGAATGAGAGAAAACCTGTGTGGAAGCCACAGCAGCGTTTCACAAGTGTTTGCTTTGATATCTGGCTTCTTCTCATCTTTGTATCCCCACAACAGAACTCACTTAAGTTACAAATTATGTTTGTATTGAGCTGCACTCATTTGGGACACACAATGGCCCAAATTAGGTTTTTTTTTTTTTTCCTTTTTTTTATTTTTATTTCAACATTCTTTACCTGGCTTTACAGAACGAAAATGTATTTACTTCCCTGTAAAAAGCTCATTGTGCAGTTTGGATGAATTTCTCTAAAAGCGTAACTCATTTTTTTTTTATCTCTAAGTGAAGCACGCCGTTTTGGGACAACAACGGAAGAAGTGGTGCAAATGTTATGGATTATTTATTTATTTTATCTTAGTGAGAATCTCAGTCTGTGTGTAGTTGCTATCCTCTGTTTGTCTCGCCTGTGCTTCAGAATCACCAGCCACACATCGCCCTGTTGGTTTTGACATCTTAGCCTCTGTTTCCCTGGAAATGTACAACCCATGCTCTGTCCTCCACCTCAGTCCCCGACCCTCTCTCACCGACCTGGGTTCCCCTCCTCACCTACCTGAAGCCACTACTTGTCATTCTGTTTTGCCTGCCTGACCACTCTCCCTTTGAGAACACAGACACTTGCTCTTTTTCCCTAGAGGAAATAAACTGTTTGAATTTGATTCTTGCCTGTGTGTGTCTTAGTCTGCATTTGGGTCCTACTAAATTGGAAACACAGTTACAACAAACACTGTGCAGTGCGATCAGTTATTTTTCTATGTTGAGGCAGTGGTTGTCCTGGGTTGTCCTGTAGTTGTCCCTTAAGATGCAGGAGTACAATGTTGGTCACTACTGTGTTTTGATGTGACGACACATTTGCTGGATGACTATGGGAGAGAGCTAACTGTTTTATCTTTAAACCAGGCTTATTCATCACACCCCTGGTATTGTGGCTTTATCACTGCAGTCTTGAAGAGTAGATCCTGACTTGAAAAGTTTCACAGAATCTCTTATAGGAAGTCTTTAAGTCTTTAATACTCAACCCTTGTGAGTTTGAATGGTGGCTCTCACAGGACATAATAGTTGTTGGTTGTTGCAGCCTTCAATGCTCCACTTATCCAGGTAGGGTGCTCCGCTATTCATCCTCTGATCCACATTCGTAATGAGCACATAGTTAACACAGTCTTTATGTGTGTAGCGTGCCTGGCTACTGGCGCTGTGGGAGACGGATTGCGCTGCTGGACACCTTCCGGGTACATTTGTGTGTCCATTTGGTGAGTCACCATTGTCTGCCTGCCCTTTGTGTGTCTGTGGCTTGGCTTCAGGTTGGTTAGTAATATATATTTTGTGCTGCAGCGTGGTCAAGCCACGGCCTTCGAGGCTCACACCCTCTAATCCTCTGAGTAGCTACACCATATGGCTTGGCGAGAGTGGTATGCCAAATTTCAGTTATTCTTTAAAGGAATAATTCTATTATTATTAAATCTGTTTATGTGCCTTTTTTTGTAGAGTCCCGCCAATTGCTTGGCCTGCCACTGGCTACCACTCCCTGGATGCACTGCTGTTCTTTTGTGTTGTTCTTTTGCATGCTGCTGTTCTGCTGTTCACCTGTGCCGTTCTGTGCCATGCAGTTCTGCGCTGTGCTGGTTCGGGTAGACATGCTCATTATTGAAAAGTCCTGAGCTTGTCTACTCTGCAGAGACCTTCCCCCTATTTTAAATCGTTATTTCTTTGTTTTCTTAACATTATTTCCATTGAGTTATTTAGGTTGCAGTTATTTTTTTTTGTATTGTTTTGTATTCATTAACACTAATTGTTAATATCAGTTGTTGTATTTTGTCTTTTGTTATTTGGATTTATTTTGAATTGGTTTCTTTTGATTATTTCGTCAGCACTAAGGATGTGTAGCACTTGGCCTGTTTTTAATTTTCTCTCTTATTCAAACAGGTGCTGAGGGCCTGAGGTGGCAGTCAATCCCTGGTGGTGGTGTTTCTTCACAATCCCTTTTTTTGTTGGTGTGTGGTGTCACAGGTGATTAGTTTTATGGACCCTTCCCTTTTTGGTTTTCTGCTGCTGTGGTAACCCCTCGCCCTGTCTGCACTCCTTGGCCCAAGTGCTAGTTCATCCTTTAGTGCTTGACATGTAGTATTCTTTTTAACATTTCAATTTTGTTGAATAATTATTTTTGCTAAATAAAGTTCTTCTTTCTTTAAAAAAAAAAACTTCAAAACTGTCTCTTGCCTGCATCCATGTGTGTCATGTGTTGCATGTAGATTTGCAATGCACAATGATAAAATGGCTGAATTGTTGGTAATGGATAAAATAAAAATAATACAGCTGTGGATATGGAGTCAGACTCCAGTATCAGATCTGCCAGTTTCCAACGTTTCCAACTGAATTTCAGTGAAGACACTTAAGTGGTAATTACATGGTTAATTGTTTTAATTATTTACATGACTGTCCCATAACAATTGCCTATGCAAATATGGATCTCATGTGTGCCTCCATGGTAGAAACATACTTCATTATAAAGTGCCTTACAGTACAATGCAAGCATGTGTTTTTAGCTATATTTCCACCAGAGGGAATGAAACACTAAATGTGGCTGTTTAAATGACTTTCTCTCTCTGCTGAGACAAATGTTACCATGTAATTATCCAAAGTAATACTTCCCATACTGATCCATGCTGACATCAGATCTGTTAGCATGCTGGATGTGTACTGGTATCTAATATATGATGAGTTTTTATCCCAAGGCCACTTGGAAAGTTGATGTTTACTCTGAAATAGGGCAGAAGCTCTGGGAATCAAACTGTTTCTCCTCATGGTTTAAGCCTGCACTTCCACATCTGCCTCAGTCCAATCTTAGCATCTCCTATGTTGAGTTTAGATATGAGAGACCACTGGAGATTTTCTTGTTTAGATTTAGATGGAGTCATGCCTCCTGGGATGTTATGCAAGTCTTCCAATCCTTCCCTCCCTCATGTTATCATATACTGCATCTGTATCTTAATTTACTGAAATGTTTTGGTCTCTACAGGGAGATCACTGTTTGTCATAGGTCAAGATTTCTAGAGAAAAAAATAAATAGCCTTGAACAGGATCTGGGACCCGTATTTGATTAAAATCTGAAACCTCCCTTGTCACTCAAAATCTGTAAAAAAAAAAAAAAAAGTTGTGTAATATTCATCATCTGTCATTCTGCCATTCTTTTGTTTCCCAATGACTGCTCCTTAGCTGCTGTGTCAGAACCATGGACAGTGCCCCCACCACAGCACCCCACAGACAGAAGGAAAATGACAGGGAGGTGAAGGAACAGCCATCAAGAGACGAGAGAGAGAGAGAGAGAGAGAGAGAGAGAGAGAGCTGTAAGCCATAAGAAGCTGTTTCTATACGCCCTCTGCTGATTTTGAACGAGTTTTAATCATAGACTGAAAATAATGTAAAAAAAAAAAAAAAAAAAAAGTAAATTAATATAACCCATTCTCATGAGTGAAAGTCCTGTGCTCGACTCATTCATCCACCACTGCCCGCTCATTATACAAGCTCACCTGACTTCCTAAAGTTTCTGGCAGAAAGACTTTTGGTCCAATTAATGGACCAAAAGAAAGATTTGACAGTAAAGCTGCATAACTTGCTAATGCACAATATATGTGCCTTCTTTTTAGAGTACACATGAAAATTAAAATTCACCTGAAAGAAAACATGAATGCTTGAATGCAGGACTGGAGTAGTGGTGCACTACAGCCTCTTGTGGCCAAAATGAGTATTACAAAAACAAAAACTTTGTAAGAAAAAAAAAAAAAAAAAAAAAAAGACAGATACAGATATACGTAAAGCCTAAACCTGTATTTATTATTTATCAAGTATCTCACAATAGGAGATCACTCCTAACTGACCAAGCTAGAGTAGATCCTTCTCTCTCCAAATTCATTTTAACTGCCCCACCGATGGACAAACAAGCAGTGGTTGAAATTGACTAATTAAAGCAACAAAACCTTGTCTAAAATATGCCTTATAAAGCAGTGTTATCATCGCAGTGAACAGCAAAGTGAATTAATACTTCCTCACAAGACCTTGCTTTTTAAATAAGTTGTGTACTTTTCTGTATGCAGACAATGTCATTGTTATTTCAGGTAGTTAAACTTTTAATTAAAGTCCTTAAGGTTTCATCCCTGGTGGCAATGACAAGGGCGTGTAAACGTCTCAGCAACCACTCTGTCAGAAATGCAGCTAAAGGTACTGAACCAAACTGATTACACATTGTGTATCTGAATGTCATCTGCCTTAATGATCTGCCCCTAAAGATAAAGGTATCTTTAGCCACACTAGTGATGTGGCTCCAGGGGTGGCAGTGTTTGGTCCAGACTGAAGAGTTTCAACAACTATTGAACAAATTGCCAGAAACTTTGTGCAGACATTGATGATCCACAGAGAATGTTTCTCAGAGACTCTGACAAGCTTGTGATTATTCATCAAAACCCATAGAAATTAAATGTCTATGACAACTACTGGATGGACTGACTTCAAATGAATAGCAAATTATTAGCAATTCAATAGCAATCATCAGGTGAACTCTTAGTTTGTCCAATACATTGGTTTATGTTTAAATACCTGCAAAGTTAATGACATGTCCATCAGCCTACACTTTATTTCTTCAATTTATCTTTGCTAATTAGCAAATGTGTGCATGCTAACACAGAGCCACTAGCATGGCTTTTAACGTGGTTTATTCCTCTTTGTTATCACACCTCCGATATTAATCTCTTCATTTGTGAATTGCCTCAAAACTGGTTATCTTGCATCTCCGTGATCTGAGATGAGAAACATTGATATGCTTATGCCCTAGCATACTGATACGTGTTCTATATGATAGCAAAAAATAAAAATGAATAAATAAATATCATCACTTGAATTAAGAAATGCTGGTAAATTTTTTCGTTAGTAAGCAGTAAATACTGATGACGCATGCAGACACTGTAACCAATAGATCTGTGCCTACATGTATGAATAATACCTGTGGCCAGTGGCTTGTCTAATTACAGGAGAGGAAAAAATGTGGTGGGCATGTATTGATCTTTGAGGAAGTATTTATTTTCATAAGCAAGGGCACATACATACATGTTTGTGCAGCTATGCATGCTAACAGAGGATAAACCCATCTGGGCTTAGATCTCTACAAATTGATTTTTTTTTTTATGCTGTTTGCCTTCTGAGGAGCAGCATTTTAATTTATTACTATACTACTGCATTTAGATGTACACACAAGCAAAAACAGACACAGGCATGCACCTAGACATTCAATGAAGTTTTTGTTCTTGAAGCAAAATGAATTTCTTTGCTAATATAACATGGAGACATGTGCCTCCACTCATTAAAATAAAAGCAAAACTATCAATTATAGCTAGAATGTGAAACTGCAAATCAAAAGGTGTTGTTGCAACAGGACTAATAGTGATTACTCATTTGGGCAGACAGGGGAGATGAGATTGGATAAAAAGAGATAAAATATGGAAAAAAACAATAGTGTAAAGAGTAAAGCTAGTTAGAGTTAAATAGAAAGTGAGTGTTAGACTGCAGATAGATGAAGATGACTACTTAGAAAAATAAGAGGATGAATTGGGAATGGAGACAGAGAAGTGGAAATCAAGGATGAAATGTAGAAGGAACATGTGAGAGAGTGGTAAGAAAGCAAGTGGTGGAGACAAAGGAATATATTTATGTTACTGATATGCAGCAGGCCCCAAAATCACAGCCTTTATTAATGTTGCTTAGTTTATTTTCATAATTTATTTAGTAATCATGTTTTATCAGTACCAATATTTCTGTCATAACCAAAAGGTTTTTTTTGCTTGCTTTTTTGTTGGACCCAGAGAAAAGAACTCTGACACCAGTAGGCAGGTAGAACAGTCTTTATTTTGAAAAGCAGCTGAGGTGACTGGTGACTGGAGGCTGCAGGCTGGAGTGGCAGGTACAAGTGAGTCTGATGTTACACCACAGAACAAAGCTGAACAACTTGGCAGTGACTGGCTGGAGAACCAGGGTTTAAGTAGTGCTGGGATGATGAATTGATGAGACACAGGTGAGTTGGCTGATGCAATCTGAAGGGGGAACTGATTGGAGCAGGAAAGTTGTGGGGACTGCTGCCACACCCAGACACAGATAGTTTGTACAATTTGTACCAATTATCACAAAAATGGAAAACAGAAAATGTCTAGGAATCACCAAAGTTAATAAGGTTCTGACCATTGCAACATGTAAATACTTTAGTTTGTAAAAGTAAAAGTTTGTAGAAGTAATTCCTCCAATCAAGACTCAGATTCATTCATTCATCTGCATCTTAAACAGAAGAGGCACTCCTTTGAGGACATAGATGTTTGCATTTTGGACCGTGAACAGAGATTGTTTCAGAGAGGAGTTAAGGAAGTCATCTATGTCAAGATAGAACATCCATCGCTGAACAGAAAGGGTGGTGTCAGGGGACAGCCCACTGGTTAGGGAAAAAATGTGTTTAAATGTTTGGTCTCTCTAACCAGTCACCAGCTTACACATTTTACACAATATTTCACTATCTTACTTTTGCTCAGTATCATTTATTCACTGCCAGCATCAGAACTGACATCACGGCTGTGTGTGTCACCAGTGTTGATGGGTGGAAGGGTAGTGTCCTTATGGTGCAGTCCAACTGAATCTTCCCGCCAAAAGTTACTCAGGGTGTGGCCAATCGCAGGGAGAACAGAAAATAGCGTGGGTAGTGTCAATCATTTGTTTGATTGACAGGCGTCTCATCCTGTCACTTTAGTTGCTACTTGCCACAGCACAACCCCATCTAGGCTTACTCCACTTTGACCAAATTGAGCGTTTGTAGTAACTGCCGGGATGGCAGCAAGTGGTAATCAACACTCAGGGCTTCAAAATGTCTCTGGTAGTTGACACACAGATGCTAGTGCCATGTTTTGCTTTGGATTTGCCACTCCCACAGGGAGTGGAACATTTTCCACCAGTGATTAAGCCTGGAAGCAAAGCAACAATCACAGTGATTTAGACGCAGCAGATCTACAGCATCTTGATTAGGCACGCTCCCTGTTGCAGCTCCACTTGAAGATTGCAGCTGATAACACTGGATTTTTTTTTAAATACACAGCTTGCATAATGTTGATGAAACTATTCCATTTAATCTTCAATTGAGTGCTCGATCCTTTCACTATATTTGCTCCCTCTGATGCTCTGATACTACATCTCTTGAGAATGTAAGTAGTCTGCTTGATTTTAACCAGCCATTGGTGTTGTTTTCACCTTGTGAGTCTGTGTGTATGTGTGTGATCATGTCACAGTGTAGTCCTAGAGACATCTAGGACAGCTTATATGTCTCTCCGTCTATGGACAGATTCATATTGACGTAATTTTAATAATCCCCTGACTTTTCACATACTGTACTGTCATTTAGAGGTTAAAATTTTAATTTGATCAGTTTAAGGTCATTTAATTCTCAGAAAGATATGCTTTCTTGGAACTGTTGGAATATCTACTCTTTTAGTAAAATAAATAGTCAGAAAATTTCTTGATGTAAAATTGCCAAGCCCAGTAATAAAAGAAAATCCACTACCAAGCTTGTCCTTAATTGTCATTTACTTTGGTTTCTCCTTGCCCCTCTCTCCTTCTCTCATATCCTCCTGTTCTTGTCTCATGTCATTACTCCAGCCATCCTTATCTGTCCTATTTCTTTCTCTCCAGCCTCTACTCCCTCCTGCTGTCCTTGTTATGACATTTAATCCTCCATCAGCCCCCCTGCCTCTCTGACCTCTCTCCATCTATGTCAATAACCATCTCATCTCCACACCAACTGAGCAGACATTATCTCCCGTTAGACTCGATCCTCCTGTCCTCCCTTCCGTCCCTGGCATTCCACTGTCCTCCTGACATGTCCTAAATGATCTGACTGTATTTAAATTGAGCAAAAACACATTAAAGTCTGGTGTCAAAACATTTCAGGACTGACATGCAAACAGTGGTCCTAGCTTCATTCTTGCTAATATTTCTATGCAGCAAGTAATAATGTTAGGAAAAACACCTCTGTTTGACAAGTCAGGATATTTACTGCTTTGTATTTTATTGGTAGTTCTAAAGGTTGGTGCCATTCAAGCCCTTTTTCCCCAGGTAAGAGCAAGCTAACATTACATATACACCACAATTATTCTACACACTTATGTTCTTTTTGTGCATTGCAGGCCAACTGCATAGTAAGGTAATAGATGCAATTTGACAACTGGATACCATTTTAAAGGTGGCCCTCATTCATTTCAATGAAATATGGGACAAAGTGGCACTAAGGCTGACTCTGCTGCACTTTACCCAGCTACATCTACGATAATATCGGTGTTTTGAATGGATTTCTCGGTGAGGCTATTATAGTTCCCTGTTGGCAGGATGTATGTGCAGTACTGAGAACATCCTGGCCTTTGTGTATTATATAAAAAAATAGATCCAGTGGCCCAACAGTTGTGTTTAATAGTGAAAAAAAATGCTTTTGTCTTCCAGGCAAGAGATAAAACTTATTGTCATCAGGTTGTGTGTGCTAGATGACTTGTGTCTTCTATTATGTTCAATTACAAAACATCTGTTTTTAATAAACTGTCTCCTATCAATAAATGTTCCAAGAGTACTAAGACCAACAACATTTCTTTTTGCAGACAATATCTTCTGATTTAGATAAAACCATCTTCACATGGAACAGAGGATTAAGGTTGGATTATTATTAGACTATGAAAATTGAGGGCTACAGCGACAGACTGGATGGGTGCCTCTGCAGCTGTAAATGGGTGTTCATTTGCAGCCTGCCTAATTATTGTGGCCCACTGCTGTTAGTCATATTGCTGCTTCCAAGATGTTCTGGCTGACAAATACAAAATTTATACAGAATGGGGTCAAGCTTGATTACCATTGTTTCCATTTGAGGCAGTCTTTCCACTAAAACTAGATGTTTTTGTATCATAGCTTGGGAATATTCTATTATCTTTGTGTCCATATTTTCATCTAGTTTATATTTTCATGGGCTAAAGGGGTGTTAAAACCTTAGACAGGGAACACCTGAGGGAACAGCAAGTACTGGACCCATAAATAAAAGTCAGGTGAAGGAATAGGTAGCCAAAATGCTATAGCAACAGTCACAAAGCTACATATTTGGAAAGTTAGAGCAATTTCATTCAACATTAGGTAGTTAGCTAATGTTTTTATATGGCACGGCGGTATGCAGTCCATACCCCCGAATGGATGGTGAATGCAAAGATCTGGGCAGAGATGTCAGGCTACTTGTACCACTGACAATTGGTGTGCCCACATTAACTTTGGGCAGTGTTTAGTTTAGTTTTTTTTTTAGTTTTTTTTTTTTTATGAATTTTTTTTAATTAATTTTCAACAAAACATGTCCAAAGATGCATTTCTAATATTGAAATCAAATAAACATCTCTAGAATTTGATTTATTTGGGATGTGTGGGGTCTGTTTTTACCCGTCTGACTGACCGGATGTATTTTTAGGACTTCTCAGTGAGAGCATGTCTTTTTTTTTTTTTTTTTTTTTCCCTGACTGAATGACTAGACAATTTTACATGACTGAGTGAGTTGTCTGCAAAGTGCCAGGGATGCTTTAGGGACTCTGGTGGTAAACCAGAGATGGGCCATACATGACACTGCAATTGTGGTGACCACATTTAACCCTATAACTACATCATACTCATGACCTGTCCAAATAAGGTTATTCTTCAATGGACAGCCTCACACCCATAAACATGTGAAGATTATATTGTATACCTAATTCAAGGCATTAGCTCACATTTTACCTGTTGTATAATCCAGTCATCTCTGTACCACTGAGAGAGACCTTGTATAACTAACTGACCATGACACACAGGAATGGTTATGGCTGCTTAGTCCCTCAATCTATAACCCTGTCCATCTTATCCTGAGGAACCTCACTCTAACTTTGGTAGCTACTGTGTGACCACTGCTGACAGGAATGAGCCAACTATCTTAGAGACAGACAATGAACTCTAAGCCTAATGCAGTGAAGTTACTTTAAAAGAGCAAATGTGGCAACTGTGCCAATCTGGCAACTGACTGGGAAAAAAGGATCTGGTATAAATCCAGGGGACCAAATGAGGGAAGTGAGAAACATGAGAAACAGGTGTGTAGGTATGTGGGGACTTTACAGTGATTAAGAATGGGGAACAGGTGAGTAGGTGGATCTGGGAACGAGGAGAAAAATCTGAGGACATCTGGTGGGCGTGTGGAGTATGATAGACAGAGGCAGAATGATCAAAATCTATAGGGCTAAGTGCCCAAACTTTAAATACATCAAAGCTGTAGCAATTTAAATTGGACCTGAACTGGAATTGAGGCATCTTCAAAGTCTGCATCTGAGACCTAACAAAGTTTGGTGGAGGTTCTCGGGTTTTCTTGGGGATTGCTTTGTGTTGCATGTGTGGCTAAATAAATGGATAAATGGAGGGTGCTGTAACTGTGAATAAACATCTGATTTCCTAGTCTCAGTAATGCAGAAAAAAGAAGCATCAGAATTAAAGTTCTGTAGACAGTATAAAAACCATGTAATGCCATTTAACTCAAGCACGGAGGCACATTTTCCACCCACACTCATGGAACATTTTTAAGGACAGTACATATGCTGAACACATTAGAAAGTGTCATTGTTACTAATTTTACACCCACATCTTTAACTGATCTTACTTGCAGTAAGATCATGCCTTTAGTTGATAAAATATGCCCGAAGCTGATAAATGTGTGTAGGAGGGGAAAAAAAAGATGAAATTCACTGGGCTGTGGAGTAATGTAGATGAATCTTTTCTAATTAACTGCATCCCAGTGCCTTAATATGTGTTTTAGAAATGAAAATTATGAACACTGGAGTTAGGTAGAGTGTGTTTTCTTGTTATATGTGTGAGAGTTAGAAATTTTAGACATCTGGAGTTTTGGTTTCCCTCATATCTTCCAAGCTCCTCGAGGACTGTTACCAAGATGTGGCATTTAGATTGTGTGAGGGTTAAGACATTGGGTAATAGTGTGTACATGATTATGTCAATCTTTTGAAACCTCTATGTGCTCCCCAGCTATCAATCATCATCCCCATTTATAATCTTCCCATTTTACAATAATCTAATAATATCTTTTCAGGATCAAAGCCCCAGAGTATGGATATGTATGAAAGATTCTGCCTCTAGATGTTGGCTGATAAAACTGGACTGGCAAAGATCAAATCCCAAAGCTTAATGACTTTTAGTGATTAGTGCATCAGTGCTGAAACTGGCCCATCATTATCACCAATGTGCTGATTAATGTTAAGATAAACGGTTAAAAATAACTGGTTCCATTTGACCCACAACAGCCTTAGTGTTCAAAAATCTGTAGCACCTGTACAAAAGTATAACATTTTAAAATATTTTCATTTTTGTGTATTTTGGGTCACTTGAGGAAAAGTATAGGCCTATATAGGTAGCTGAGCTGCCATTTCAGTGACTGACACCATGGCAGCAAGTTTTAGAGTTCAACAGGCCTTTGATCGGTTCTTCCAAGATGAGGAGGTTGATAGTGATGTGGAGGAGGATATGATTGTTCAGAGCAGGAAGACAACGTGGAAGAAAACTCTGATTACAGCCCCCTGATGAAGATGACTCTGATGGAGAGGAACAGGAAAACAGTGCTATCTGTCAGTCTTCACTTCCACAGGATGGCAGCGTAAAGTGTCATTCGAATGACTCCAGGACCCACAAGACTGGCCATCTCCTGTGCATCTGACATTTTGTAAACGTTCCAGCTCTTCCTCCCTCCAGCCATTGAAAAGATTGTCATTGCAAAACATGGAGGGGATTAATCGTTATGGTCAAGAATGGAAGACCATGGATGTGACAGACCTACATGCCTACATGGGGCCTCTAATACTGTCTGGTGTGTACAGGTCCCGAGGTGAGATGGCTTCTAGTCTATGCAACAGGCAGCAGCACTGGTAAGGGCAGTGCAGTGATCTGAGCCTGGCCCTGATCAAGAACTCACACAAGAAGCCAATACAAGAGGACAGAAGAGAAGGAGATGCAACAACTGCAAGGACTGCAATGCAGGGACAACCTGCTGCAAATGTGGGAAACATGTGCAAGTTTCCTACCACTGCTTTGAATGCAAAGACTAGTCTATAATAAGCATTTTATTATGTAAGGTTTTGTGTTCCAAGTGGTAAATGTTGAATTAATATTGATAATTATGATTTCTTATGATACAGCAGTGAGGACAGCGTTTAATGGTTGCAATGATCAAACGTGGTTATATTATAAATTCCATCAGTTCCAGAATGTTCAAGTCATTTTCAAATTCAATCAAATAAAATTTAAATCATTATGGTTTTTATGTTTTTTTATGTTTTATGTTAAACTGGACATGATAATGTGTAAAGGTAGATGTTTTTCTCCAAAAGCAAATGTTGTAAAACATAAAAAATACACTCTCCTTGCTCTCTGAAACATTTCTTAAGGATTAATCATACATGTATTAATGAGACATATGCTGTTTAGACATTCTAAATAGATGTGCAGTTTAATATTTGGTATAGACACTTACTATGAGAGAAATCTGGGTCTGGGTCAAAATTGACCTGGACCATAGTGTGAAGGCATTAAATATGAACAGTATGTAAGGGTTAAGAGCAGATACAAACTGACCTCCAAGATCAAGGGACAACAATGTCCAGTCACTATATGCGGCTTTCTGAATGAATGCTCACTCAAACACATGAAGACAAGCAGCAGTGCTTCAGGGAAATTTTACATGCAGTGTTTGTGGGTAGTGAGAGGCCCTTGTGAGAAGAAGATTTCACACTTTGGCGATAAGTGCAATTCTTTTGACGTTACCTTCTGTCAATCAGAGACAACATCCTACTGTTGTAGAAAGAACTCATTTTCTTCCTGTGGAGATTTTATTCCTACCATTTGCCTTGTGTCCATTTGGCTCTGTTGATCCCAACAAGCGTTTGCTGAAAATATCTGTCATGTTAAAAGGTGGATCTTGGGATTGGATCCTTCCACCGTTCTGTTTAATGTCAGTGTGATAGTTTTTTGTTTTATGCCACAAAGCAAAAGTCATGGCAAACTGGTTATGTATGTGAATTTCTCTTTCAACTGACGAGAGGTGACTTCGGTGGCTCCTAGTGGCAGAATCATAAAAGAATCTGCCAGAAACAAGCTATCTATGTCACTGCCCGCCTCTCACTACAGATACTACTCTGTTTCCGCATGTGCAGGTTTCCACATCTGCACTACTGTGTGTGTTTGTTTGTGTGACAGTGCTCTGCCCAGTCAGCTGTTCTCTCATCATATTACCAGGGGTTGTGGCACAGCAAATAATTCATGGCCCAGCTAACCAAGCCAAGAGACAAGCAGGTTTGATGTGATTCCAAGTGTGCTCAGAAAATGTGTATATTTTACTGTCCTACACAGATACATGTCTGTGTAGGTTAGGAACAGCAAACTATGTATTCAAATATGTCTGAAATGTGTCAGATCTACTTTGATCATCATTGACAGCACAGAAAGAATTCCTGTCTCAGAGACTGAATAAGCATATTGACAGCAGCATTGTGAAGTCTGAGGAGTGTTCCTGTTATACTATTGGGATAGAGGCAAATGGAGATATCAGCGATGGTCCCATATTAATGTTTATCTATATAACTATAGCGCATTTCAGCTACACACCAGCAACTGCAATGAAATGACTGTTAGATAACTGTATTTTCTTTTTTTTTTTTTACTTTCTCATGTCCATGAGACAAAATGTTAAGCCTCTCCCTACATGTCCAATCCAGAGACACTACAAATGAACAGAGAATGCATGCTGTAGACTGTGGACCAATTCTTGGCTCATTGATCTACAAACCAAAAAGCGTGTGCCTTCCAGAATAATTCAAAATATATAATTACACATAAGCACTATCAAAATCCACACATTCTCACATCTAATTCTTATGTTCATGTCTTCAATGACTGGGAATAGGACATCTAAATGATGTTGTTGTCTCCACACTTGAAACTAAGACTTCCCTCTATTCCATCAGCTTCATTGCCATGAGTTCAGGCTGCCTGTAGCCTGAAGTGGATGCCCTCCCTGACTCCCTCTGCCTGGCTTCCCTCTGCTAATTCCCCTGCCTTGCCCTGCTCACCTCCCCCCGGCTCCTGTCTCATCCTCGGCCTCTGGTTTCTAACCTTTCCCCTGGTTCGTCCTCGCCCAGCCTCTGCTCTCCTCTGGCCACAAAGACTCTGCTGCCCATTCTCAACAAATAATATCAGTTTATTAATGAATTTTCTCTTGTTCCAGTGCTTGGCCTCTGCTTCTGTGTTCTGCACTTCGGTTTCTCGAGCTAGCCTTGTAACAGTAACATCACAGATGTTTTCCTCAGTGGCTGATGTATCCTTAATTCCCAATTACAGTATATCTGACAGCAACTGAAGACAACGCAACACTTAATAAGGCTTTATAGGCTACAGCAGGGATTTCCAGATGCCTGATGGGATACATGCTACAATATATTATGTTTAAATCCTCCAGATTCTCTACAGAGATTATTAGGCTTATGAAAGAAAACGCTTATGCTTGGGTCTGAGTATGCTTGAGGCAATTATGAAGGAGGCTGGGATGATGAGTACAGCATGACATCGCTTACTAAAACCCTGTCAGGCTAATTGTCGAGACAAAATCTGCAGGACTGGCTTATGTTGGAGGGTCCAGGTCAGAACAGGATGTATTCTTATCCACAGACAATAAATTGTAGTTGTATGAGGAATATTTGGTTGCACTGGTTCACTCGTCTCTTTAATATTTACAGTAAATCAGGCTTGGCTCTTGTATCAAAGTCAAAATGAAATTTAAATTCACTTTTCTTTTTGTTTAAGAAAATATAAACAATTTGTTGTTTGACAGCTATTGTGCTGTGAGGAGAGGATAAAAAAGGATAAAGCAGTTTACAGACTTATTTGTGGAGCTGGGTGGATGTTTTCCATGGCAGTGGTTGACACTTTAGAGTTGTATTTCAGACTGGCTGATTAACCATCAATACACAAAGCATCATCTGTGTTTCTGCCTTTGTCAGGAACTGCAGTGCACCTCCACCAACTCTAGATAATTTCACCTTGCTTTCTCCTCTGGAATGAAATATTTATAATGTACATCCTATAGGAAGAACATTGTTGATTGACAGATTGACTGCTTAGAATTCAAAGGTTGCATTCAGCAATAATTAAGGCAGAGGTGTGCATGTGAGCCAGAGCAGCTCTGCCTACAGGAAAAAAAGCTCCATCCATTACAGTTATTTTCCTCGAGTTGGGCTTGATGTGCTTTCGTTAATGCTGCTGCCAATTATACTGCACATTAAGTCTTAGAAATTGAGCAGCTATAATGTTGCACACAATACAACATGACCTCAGCATTTGAAATGATCTGAAATATTTTCCTAAACGGTCTTTTCTTGAGGTGAAAACAACAGTTTAATTCTTACTTACTAGAACTGAACTTTGTCAACGTTCATTTCATTTGATATTCAATATTATTGAAACAATTCCCTCCACCCTCACCTCTCAGAACCTTTAATAAAGAATATTTGGTTATGAAATATTTTGTTTTGAAAATAAAGAAAATAAAGCTCTTTGGTTAATGTTAGGGAAAGATGGATTGAGGTTGTGTTTGAAGTCAGTGTGAACTTTTTTCTGTATGAAACCAGACCATGATCCTTCACTAACCTTCATCCAAGTTTAAGTTGCCGTATGTTGTAGCATAAGGCATACAGCATACGGCACAACATACAGCATAGGTTGCTGTATGTTGTACTGTGTGTCCCATAATTTGATTCAGTGATCAGTTTCCAAGATAATTTGTACATATAGGACTCCCCTTATATTTATATGGAAAAAGTGGTAAATGAGTCATTGTCTTATTTATTGTGTGTTCTGTTTTTAACAGACCACCTTTTGAAAATCCTTTTGGTTGGGTTACCTGCCAGGACTGATTTTTTTACCGATCTTTGTGACTATCTCTAAAAGAACTTCAGGAACATTATTTAATTTCTATGAATAACATTACAACCTGAGGTGCTAGGAATATCAATATTATATTCAGCTGCAGCACACCAATATGACTTTGCCATCACCGTCACCTATCAGCTAACTTACAAAGAGAGAGACACCAATTTAAGTGTTCGGGTGATAAGAACATTAATCACAATTAATCTGATTTGACTGCAGTAAAGAGCTCATTTACTCCACGTATTTGTCCTTGTTGAACATGCAGCTATGCCATCAGTCCATGACACACACTGACACATCAGTATTTAAGGGCATGACAGTAAATGCTTAACAGCAGGGACAGAGCTACAGTGTGTTCCTGATTTTTAGACACATGGCCAGAACGTAAATGAAGGCTGTTGTCATTGATTTTGAAGTTAGTATATAAGCTACAGTGGTTTCAGAAAGTATTCGGAGCACAGATTTCATTTTAGATGGATAAAATTAATTTAACCTATCAATCTGTTTCCAGCAACCAGTAATGGCACAGTGAAAACATGTTTTTTTTTGTTTTTTTTTAGAAATTTTGCTAAAAAAAAAAAAAAAATGAACTGAATCTTCCTGACAGTTACTCTCAAGCTCTGTCACATTGGATGGGAAGCGTCTGTGAACTGTCATCTTCAGGTCTCTCTACAGATATTCCATGGAGTTTAAACCTGGGGCATTCAAAGACTTGTGCCCAAGCCACTCCAGTGTTGTCTTGACTGTATGCTTCATATCCTTCGTGTCATTGCTGTGTTGAAAGGTGAACCATTCCCCATAGTCTCAGGTCGTTTGCGCTCCGGAGCAGCTTTTCTTCTCTGTATTTGACTGCATTCATCCTTCCATCAGTTTTAACCAGTCTTCCTGTCCCTGCTGCTGACCACTGTATGTTACCAGTCTCTACAATGCATTGGATTTCTCCATAGCATCATATGTTGTATGGATGTTTGTCTGTCCGTTTCATCTTACTAGGTTTAGAGATCCAGAAATGACGTTTCCAGCACACCCCCTGTCCACATCAGGCTGTGAAACCTCACTGTTGTGCTCCTTCATCTGCAACAGAACCAGTGACGTCATTCCAAAAACAGACGAATGAAAAAAAGAGAGAGCACAGTGACAGCTGTTGCAGCCTGGTGATTTCAGTTCTGTCTCCATCGGTGTTCATCTGCCACACACACAGCCAGAAATGTGAAATCTGAGATTTCAGATTCTGTATAGTTCTACCTTGTCTATTGTTTTTGGTATACACAGTTCATTATTGATTACCTCAAACACCACTACAGATGCATCTGTTTGGCTGGTGGCACAGTTGTTCATGCTGTACATACACGAGAAAGGATGTGTTAAGAGGGCCCAGAGTGCAGCAGTGAGTAGAGCGCTAAAATGTTGTCAAATGATTGAACAAAAAACAGAACCTTCATTTAAATGGGCTGCAGAATCCCCCCTGGAGTTTTTGGTAGCCTTGGTGCAAAAAATGAACGAACTGTGTGGAGAAAAAACACATGTTATCATGAGCCACTGAGCTGGTTCTCAGCACTGCTCAGGAGTCTGGGGCCAGCACAGCATGAAAAAAACCTTGTCGTTCTGGCAGAGTTCACACAGAGCCTCAGGCAGTGATTAAGAGTCAAATAGGAAGGACGGATTAACTGCTTCATACCCTGATCATCATTAACATATTTTCATGTTCCACACTTTTGTTTGAAAAGTAGATATAGTTTTAGTTTTGGGTTTTAAAGCAGGTTTTTCACATGAAGATCCAAAGTAAACATGAGCTGATTGACAGCTCCAAATTAGCATCACTGGCGGTGACTACAGTTATTGTTCCTTTGATGGAATTTCTGCGTTATTTAACAAAGTGACGGCAAAGACGGGAGAGACAAACGCTGACAAGCAGGTTTCAGCTGTTTTCTCCGAGGGTGCCTCATAGCACCCTCTTTTAGCCTGCTCCGCCGTGAAGCACCCTTGAGAAAATAACAGTCAGGTAATTGACAGCCTTCACTTACTAAGGGTTCATTGAAGGTTAACAATTTTGCAGGGATGGATGCATGTTGCACCTGAGAGCTGTCAGTTGTATGTATTGACGTATTGATTCATGCCATCTTGCTCATATGTGAACCAGATTAGTTTCCCTCACATGACACCAGGCATCCTGCTGATGACCTTCTACTGGAGCACAAGAGGTTTGTGTGTTATGTTTTTTCCACAACATAAAAGTTACACCATTTTATGATGAAGGCATGTGGTTAGGCTGTTAGCTTTCCGGGGTTTAGACAGATAGATGCTGTGCTCATTCTCAATGGTGTATAAAAGAACATACATACACTCAGTCACACTACACTCATAGAAAACAATCTGGAAAAACCTGAAGTGCTCAAAATCTGATGAGATTACAGAAAGGATCATGAATAATGATGAATGAATGAAGATAATAATAATATAATTCTATTCACACTGCCTCACACACAAATAAAAATCTATAAATATTGACATTAAAATATATTATGAGTCTGGGTGTGAAAACTATGAAACTGTTGCACAGCTTAGTCAGAATTGCATGTCATTATTATCTTGGTACCCTTATGCGACCGATTAGCTTCTGATTTATCACTGAGCTCTAATGAAACTGAGACTCATGATGGGCAGTTAGGCCGTCTTTTTTTTTTATTCCACACATTATTCTTCCTTCTTCCCACAATGCAACTCAACCACCGACACTGGTCAGAGATTCGGATCTGTTAAGCTCATCAACTGCTACAAGGTGTTTGTGGCCCTCAAAAATATATTTAAATACATGTGTTTAAAGATATGTAATTCCATTCTGTGTTTTTTTTTTAGCTTCTATACTTTGTTCCTTTGTGATGTTTGTTTGTTGTGCCTGTGTTTTTTTTCCTCAGTGGCTGTGCTTGAACTTATATATATCCGACCAGACCCCCATGTCCTGGTGGACTTCTTCTGACGTCAGCTCTGTCTTGTGTTTCATTATACAGGAGGTAAACCTTTCCTGTGTGGTCCTTCACCTCTGATCTGACAGCAACTTCAGTATGAATATTTGATGAAGGCAAACCAATAAATCACCTGTGTGCTAGCATTTAACAACAGACAGTATATCCTGTGTGTGTGTGTGTGTGTGTGTGTGTGCGTGTGTGGTCACTCTGTCTAAACATTATGGTCTCTCTTCACTGTCAAGGCCACTGCATTTCACCTCCTCTGCCCTCATGGCCTCTGTAACTGATTGCACTTACAGACTTAATGGCCACTGAACTCCAGTGAATCAAGAGTACATAAATCAAAGTTTTCAGCTTTGTAAATAGGCTCCAGGCAGTCCGAGACCTCTGCATTCACATCCGCAGTCCACTGGTGATCCATCCCTAATCTGCTGTGCAAGTGTACAGCAAATACAGCATAATGCACCATGATCATAAAACCCTTATTATGCTCTTTTTCCATCACTGCAGTTCATGAAGATGATCTTATGATCATTATGATTATTATGATCATAACTGTAAATAGAAACTAAACCCTGTGTTGCTGCACATTAAAAATAACCTACACATTTTTATTAGCTCCCATCATATACATAGCTCCCATCTGTTTTGAGCCTCATATTTTTATATTTGTTTATATTTTTAAAAGTGTGCTGAATTAGCTATTAGCAGTTCCTGTTTGCAGTTTACCCGTGGGTACACAGATAACTATCACTGGATTAATTTGCTACTGAGGCAAACTTAAAAATGTGATGATTCTAAAGTAAGTTCTGGAGGACATCGGAGATAATGATATCCTCGGGAAATGTGAGTCACGGTGAATGATCTGTGATAAATATGTATTTCATGTCTGGGTGCTGTTAAGATTCATGACTGTGAGAAGAGTATGATTTTGACTCAAATTCACCTCATGTGGTATTTTTGCCTCCCCTTCAACACTGCCCCCTGGACGGGCTTTTGGCTTTCTCTTTTGGCTTCATCCTGAAGAATGTCCTGTCATTTCCTGAAGGTTGAAGTGTCATCTCGAACAATGAGTTAAATTTCTACAGCTTCTAGTGATGTAATTACATTTTATACATTCATTTACATTTCACCTCTCTGAAGGTGTGTTGTACTTGTACCTTTTGAACTTTTAGGAGCAGATGGTCTCTGCTTCATCCCTTGTTCTTTTTTGTCCTTTATTAGTCTGTTCTTCTGTGTGTGTGTGTGTGTGTGTGTGTGTGTGTGTGTGTGTGTGTGTGTGTGTGTGTGTGTGAGACTTGGCCTGGGTGTGGCTGATCTAGTTTCTGCTTCCCACCAGACCTCCTGCACACCTGTCAGCAATCCCCTCATCAACCATACCTGAAACCAGCAGTATGCATAAACCAGTCCTGCACTCTTCTTCACCAGATCATCAGTTCGCCTTTGTGGTAACGTGCAGCCAACTCATTCATGACAGCTTAGCTCCTGTGCTCTCCTGTCTCCTGTGGACTCCAGCTCAGCTGGCTCCCTAACCACAGCTCTGCACCATACCTGGACGATCACCTCCAACATCAGATCACTATCATCTTTTATAATAAAATAGAGGAAAAAAAATAAAACAACACTTGTGGTGAGGTGTTGTCAACTAACCTCACCTTCAGCTAAGAGAAATACTGTTTTACTCACTACTTTGTGCAGGTACTGATGCTCCAATAAGACTCATGTTTTAATGCCTCTGTTCAGTCTCTTCATCTCTTATAAGAAAACATCAGAGTTCCACACATTCAAAGAAATCAAAGGTGTTTTGGTCTGGTCATATTTCCTTTGTAAAATTCTGGCACACCATGGGAGCACCTCTCCTGCCAGGTGGCTGACGGGCGCTGCCAGTCGAAGAGTCAATAACACTGAAGAACAGATGAGGTTGTACCATCATCTGGTTCAAAGGTAGCCAACTTTGCTAACATCCAGTACCGGCGCCGAGAGCATCAGAGCAGCAAACAGAAACAACTCTTTGTGCTGTCAGTTTCCATCACCACTCCCTGTTTCCATTCCAGCGAGTTTTTGTAGTTTAAAGCTTGTCGTGCTTTGTATCCTGTGTTGCAGGTCGACTTGGGCACTGATTCAAATCATCTATTTAGAGGTCAGCCCCAGCAGAATGTGTTGCGATGGGTGTTTGCGAGTGTTGTGCTTACAAGGGCTATTCATAAAGTTTTGAATTCAGAAGATGCATAGCATGTTGACATTTTTTTTATCCTTATACATAACGAAAGCAATGAAACTTCTCTCCTGGGTTCAGCTTCTCACAGACCAGAGATTAATAGTGACTTGTCTTGTTCTACTAGAACTGGTCCCAAAGCTGAAGACAAGCGGGGCTGAGATTACCGTCCATTCATTCATCATAATTTCATGAGTTTGTTATGAATTTATTTATTAAGTGCAACAATGCAATAGTACTTCTACCTCTGGTCATCTGTGATGAACAATATTCATATTAACAAATTACTGGACTGAACGAGCACCAAGCACACACACACAATAAAAGGTTTCAGCTTAATATGAACTATTGTATGTCTGTGTTTAGAAACTCACATACTTACACACACAGCTGATAATGAGTTATGACCCAGCAAGTACTTACAGGCTAATGAGACAAAATAAAACACCCAAACACACATATATACAAACACACACACACACACACACACACATATAAAGTTTCTAAACTTTTAACTACTTATGGGTAAATCATTAAGCTCTGAACTGCAGCATTCATTCACACATATGTGGACACACTCATCTTCACACCTATTAATAAACTGCTTGTGGGCTGATAAATGAAGTAAATTACTTGGGCGTATTTAAAACGCTGGGTTTCAACTTTTTCCTGAAGCTCATTATCCCTGTCTGTCTCACTGTAATCAGAACTTAATACACACACATTGAGACACTGTTTGAATCTCACAAAGTGTTTTTTTTAGTTGCAAACCAGGTTTGTTCAAGCTTCACTCAATAATTTGTGAAGATGAATCACATGAATATTATTATTATTCTCCACTATAAATTAGGCTATGATAGGGTGTGATAGTGAGATGCCAGTTCAGGTGTTTTAGTGTTGGATATCTGTTGAGACTAAGTCTGGACCCATACTGATTAAATACATCAATGACACATTGAAATTATGTGGATCCTAAATTCTATTCAACCTTATTTTTCATGAGCTATTTCATGCAAATAGCAGATATGATCATAATTTTTTTTTATATGAGGGAACTGCAGAAATACAGCAGTGTTACAGAGTGGTGCCTCCTTTACCTCATAACCAATCTTTAGTTGAGCAGAGCACCAGCTAGAAAACAAGAAGCTTCTGGCTGAATGTTTGTACACAGAGCTTTTCCTAATGTAGCGGAGCAGGGGCTTCAAGAAGGAGGTGTTGCAACAAAGCCACCTGGGGAGTTTCACCCCAGGAAATTACTAAGCTATATTAAGTGTAGAATTACAGGTTCTTTAATACCAATTGGGCAAGAGACAGTGTAGGAGAGTTTAACAGAAACAATAACTTTATTTAACACCAATAATTAACAAAATTGAAATATCAAAAAGAAAAGTACAGCTCAGACACTAA
>JBBMJY010000002.1:2060107-2073123 GCA_037833715.1 Toxotes lorentzi | reverse complement strand
GACAGGTTTAACTGATTTCATGCCAGGCCCAATAAAAAAAGTGTTCCTTTAATTTTTGTGAGCAGTGTATATATACATGCTCTCCTTTGATTGCTAAACTCCAAGGCATGATGGGAAATTCCTGGCTCTCCCCAAATCTGAGAGTTAATTAGTTTAGATTTTGGATCAACAACACAACATACATTCCACGTTTTAACTGGTGACATTTTGATTGTATTTGTAGGTCTGATTTGTCTCATATCAGCCCATGTCACAGATCGTTCTCACAGACCATTCAGTCTATGGTCGTTCAAGTCCACAGTATGAACATTACTTATTTAATTCTTGAAATATCAGGAGAAACGTTCCTACATCATTGTACGTGAGAATTGAACGTGACATTGGATGTGATCTAACTACAGATCAAACTGCGTGGTGTGTGGGGAAGCACCCAGTCACAATCTGAAACATAACAGACTGCCAGATATTGCCAATGTGCTAAATTCTTTTCCACTTTGATCAGAGAGTTAAGCGCCATAGACTATACTATACTAGGTGGTAGTTAGCCTTCTGTGCCATTATTTATTCATTGGATTAACTTGCTGTAAAAATGGATCAGTTTAGTGCAGCATCAGCCTAATGTTCTTCTTCACAGTGACAGAACCCAGAGTCTAATGGAGGAGGTCTCCCTGGTGTCCTTACCACTTTTTGGGCAAAGAGGCTGAACTCAGGGACCTTCAGCAGCTAAAATAGAAAAAGATGATGATGGACAATGGAATGATGATGCTCGCTTACATTTACAGTTTGCAAGAGATGAAATTTGATAGTGTTTAATTAAAAAAAAAAAAAAACTGGACCAAGTTTAGTGTAATAAATGTTGTGCTTATACAATGGGTTAAATCATCATTGCATAATTTTAATTAATAACAATTAATAATATGTATATTCTGAAGCAATGGAAACGGACATGATTCGAATATATGTGCTACCTAATATGTTTGAGATTGTTGTAGACCAGAGGCCTTTATGAATATATGATGCCTATAGGGAAATTAGGTTACTGCAGTGGCCAGAAGTTCAGCCAGGTAACATATACAGTATATGATCACACTAGAATAAGAAGCACTAGATATCATTAAAACATATCAAAATATTAAAAGTAATCTTACGGATATTATGAAAAAGCATGGAATTATTTGACAGGCCATATGAAATTTGTTTGGCATTGTCAACATGTAAAGCAGTATAGAGTGAGTATGGAAATTAAAGTGGAAACTGTCATCTGTGATCATAATAAAAAAACAATGAGTCTTTCCTCTGCCTTTAATCCTTTTTTTTTTCAAAATGCTAATCATATAACTGTAATAGGGTATATTTTTCTTCACATTTCTTTGATTTCTGTTGCATCTTATTGTCTTTAGAAATTAATACCACTTAATGCCACTGCTATAGCCATGTTCCCAAGTGGATCAACAGTTTTATCTCAGTCTCTGTTTAAATGCTCTGTCAACGTTGCATGTGATTGCCTTGTAATTATGAATTTCACCTACTCCATGTGAACACACTCAAACATGGGTTATAGAGCCCAGAGTTCGCTGAGTCTGCACATAACCGACTTTGTGACAGTGGTTATCCAGGATCACTGAGGTCAGTGAAGCCGGGTTAAGGTGTCCAAGCTGAACTCATTTCATAGCCTGTACTCTTGTCTGGTTTCTGTGTCCTCGGTTTCCTGTGGAATGTGTCCTCTTCAACTGGGCAGTGGTAATCTGCTTCATCACATTAACACAACTGTGTGCTTTATGGAAGGAGATCAGATCGTAATGCAGGCTACACACGAGATGCCATCGTACGTCAAAGTCACCACAGTCATTCAGTGGCAGTCAGAATCTGTCAAAGTTGTGCAATCAACAGCATAGACTGATCCAGAAATATAATAATTCTGGCAGAATTTTTCTCTTAAAGTTAAGGAGAACAGATTATGATGCAATTCTGTGCTTATACAAAGTCCAAAAGCAAACACAAACTTTTTGTGCCTAAAATTGACACAAAAGTAATGAATGGAAAATTGTTCAGAGAAGGAAACCTGCCTGCAGCTGTGAGCTCCAGCAACCTGGTCAGAGTTTTACATTATATCAAGGCTGTGGATGGTTTTACACTGAAAGTGCAGGAAGATATGTCGCTTTTAAGTTCAGACAGCTCACACTGTTACTGTGCGTTTAAGGCTGTGTAATGAATATTTCTGAGGCTTTGTGTTAGAGATGCATTTAGGTGATTTCAGTTTGGTAACTGGTGACAGATGTCAGAGGAGTGTAGTTGTTGTACAAGTTGTTCGGCAGGCAAACAGCTGTCAGTTGATGGTTTTGGACACACAGATAATTTCTCTCTACCTGTGGAGCTAACTTTGTGTATAGCCTCATTTAGCATTATCACTGCTACTACCTGCTGTTTCTCAATAGAATATGTGTCATGTTAATGTCAGATGTTTATTAAAGGTGGCAAAAAAAAAAGATGTAATTCAAGGATGTGTGACACACAAAAACAGGTTTCCAGCAAGCTGCTTTATTGCTTAATAGTGAAAATGCCCATACGTAAGCTTTTATGATATTGTGAAAGCACGTTTTCTACCCCAATGCTGCACACTGCTTAACAGGAAATCCATCTATAAGTCAGCTCGTAAAAATAACAGCTCATGAATACGTGTATTTCTTCAATGAACGTGACAGACGTTGAGATGACTACACAACAGACAGCTCACACTGACTTCTTGTGTGCTGACTAAAAGTGACATAGATAGAGACAGATGAAGTTAGACTAATTTTTCCCTAACTAACATGAACATGATGTTAGAATGGATGATGCAGTGACAGTGAAAGACCAAGTTGTTCTGATCATAACCCTGACTGAAATCCACTTTCAGGGATCTACGTGCCTCCAGCCTGTGTTCAGTGCGACATCCTTTCCCTGGTGTCGCTCTACACACACACACACACACACACACACACACACACACACACACATATATGCTGTATATGTATATGTGTATATATAAGTGCTGTAGCAACATTTGTGTTATCTGATCAAAACAGAAATCCGTCCAACAAAATAATGAGGCCTTCAGTTTCAGTAAGACATGTACAAACAACTTTATTCCCTTTTAACTTTTTTTCACAGCATTAATAATTCCATTGTTTTTTTGTTTTTGTTTGTTTGTTTTTCCAGTATTTGAAAAATAGGTCAAATATTCATGTCACATTTTAATGTAAAGTTTTTATACCTAGAGTTTAAATGTTTAGTCAGACTATAAATAAACCCTCGTAGAACTTTAATGTTCCACACATAAACCAGAACCATAAACACATAAAAAAGCCATTAGCCTACCAGCCTGAACCCTGCAGTTCTCTGTTGCATTGCTATTCATGTTCCTTCTCCTCCTCTCTGACCAGAATTAAATATATATTAAATGGATGACTGCTGGAATTGCTCTGGCACTGGGAACTTCTTCACCACTTCAAGTCATTTGTTACTGTGGAGCACATTAGTTTGTATCTGCAGCCCCATTCCTTTTAACACACACACAAGGGCACAGATTCAAATTTGAGTTTAAAAGACATCCACTGAAAGAAGGCTAACTGTTGAAAAGAAGTAATATCTCTGAGTAATGGCCAACCTTGAACTTCGAGAGAAAGGCAGGGTGAGATATGGAAGGTGATGGGTGGAGGAGATAAATATGGAGAAACATGAGCGTTAAAAGGGAAAACCGGTGATTTGGCACTTTGAAGTTTCACTTTTCACCTATAAAGACCACATGAAAATTTAAAGGATGAATCCACAATGATCAGCCATGACATTAAAATCACTTACCGGCTTTAATTTGTACATACATTTGTTTTATTTTGTATATGAGAAAGCATTTTTTTTTTTTTTTTGTCTATCAAAACTGAACTTTCTATGAGCTTTTCCCCTTCAGTGATGATGTTTGATGTCTGACTCTGAACTGAAAAGAAGAAAGAGGGGAGAAATTTGCAGAAGGCCACAGGGAGGGCAAGCACAGCAGAGACTGTTCTGCTGATGGGAGACAAACTGTGCTGAAGCCAAAATGTTTTGGAGTTAACAAGTGACCTTGAAGTGTGAAACAACAAATTTGACTTTAGGGAAGAAAGATGGCAAAGCAAGAGACTTTTTTCAGTGTGTGTGTGTGTGTGTGAGACAGAGAGAGAGGAGGGAGGTGGAAAGAGATGATTTGGTAAGAGGAAGTTTCCTTTCCACTCATGTACTTTACCATCAAAGACAAACCTGTTCTCCCTGTGTGTGAAGTGACAGAGAGCTGGGAGCAGAGATGGGAGATGGGAATGTTTCAGGATGAGAAGAAGGACAAAGACAGGTAACAAAATGTGAAGCAATGACCACAAAGAAAGAGCAAGAGCTGGATTAATAATTAATAGTTAATTTGGCAGATATTACTTAGTAATATGTGTGTGGCTGGTGGGGAGCATTTTGTGACTCCAGCCATGATGTTGCACAGGCACTGAAAGCCTTTATGCTAAACAGACCCTGGATCTAATAAATAAGCAGAGTCCCAAATGGTCATTTCATTGTTTTGTCTGATTTCTGCTAAAGCTGAAGATTTTCTTTTTTTTTCTTTTTTTTTTTGCTCTGTGAGCTGTAACCGGCCTGAGATCTAATTACGCTTCACAAAGACATTGACATTTTAAATAGACTTGTGTTTAATATGCGGCTGGCCTTGCAATTAGAGACATTTTAATCAGCCAGCTCCCATAGAGCAGATTATTATATGAATGTACAGTATGTACAGAGTTGGTATTTCGTGACCAAACTCTGACCTCGTCACTCTCCTGAAGGAGACAACAAAAACGACATGGACGATAATAAACTTGGTAGACTCAGAGCCTACAGATGGATGTTGGGGTGGAGGTGGGGCTTTTAAATGATAATATGAAGAGCAGCAGCAGTGGAAGTAGTGGATGTTAGGTGAGTAGTGTGAGAAGAGCGCTGATGGCTTCAATGATGGTGCTAGCCAAAAAAGAAATGAAGGATTCAATACTTTTGTGAGTGTGATTCATCAGGGGTTTGCACTTCTATGTACTGCCTGCAATAATGTCTACCATCAGGAAGGTTTTAATGTTTAGTTTGTATTCAAATTTTGTTTCAGCTGTTTTAGCTGTGACTGTCTGATGTGTCTTCCTTTCAGAGCTTTCCAAAGCTGTATGCCTTTGCTACAGAATCACGGCTTTCCTTCTCCTACTTCTGCTGCCCTCAACACTGAGCTGTAGCCTGTAGCCAGATTCATTCATACACCACAGTCAGACAGTAGAGACTGTTGGTCAGCCTGTTAGCCTGTGGATACAATTACTGCAGGAGTTTTGTTGATACTGATAGTTGATGCCTGTTAGTATTGATTGTTTTGGATTTTGATTTATATAGTTTTATTGTCTCTAGGTCATTTCTTATTTCTGATACTGTCACGAAACAACATACGGTATATACACCCATGTGTATTTACCATACATAGATACACATATACAGATTGGTGTATACACTAATCTGCCACAACATTAAAACCAGTTAGCTCACTGCTTCCAGATTACAGTATGTATGTATGACCAAACAGGGCTTAAACATGGTGCCAAAACAAACACATATTTGGCTAAGGGCAAGTAGTTACTGGAACATCCTGACTGGTACTTCCCACACTAAATATTTGAACAAGAATTGAAACTTTAAGCAGAACACCCAAGAATGTTTGAATACTCAAATAAACTCTTTGCACACTGCATTCTGCACACTTCATAGTCACCTGATGCTGGGTTTTTATGTCACATCACATTCAGCACCAAATCACAGCAGATCATGCATGGTACAACAGGAAACAGGTTTGGGTCTGTGAAACACACAGAAACATGTTACACTTGATGCACTTGACAGATGTTTTCCCTTTGCATCACTCTCTTCTGCACTGTGATGAATACGCAGCGTCCTCCGTCTCTGGCAAATGGAGTGCCCCTTATTTTTTTACATAGTCACTGGGCTGAATCCAGTCCTCCTCTTCTTCTTTGTTGGAATGTACTCTTCATCATCAGGACTCATCTCATCATCAACACTGGCCACATCAACAAAATGCAGAGCTGCATGGATGGTCTATTTTCTTGTGCAGTTTGACATCGGGTAGAAGCTGATCATGTGGTTGCACAAATCAACACCACCCATGTTTTTGTTGTAGTCAGCTACAACAGCTGGTCTAGGCACAGTAACAGTAACATGGTGCTTCTCTTTTGTTGACCACCTCATACAATTGTCCTGGGGATCCCATGGACAGTGGAGGCCATCAGGACTGCCTTATGATCCTGCCACTTTGTCACAGCAACCTCAGATGGTTTTCTTACAACCATTTCAGATTTACCTCTTCCTTAATTTTGTTTGGTGTCATCTGACATCTTTGATTTGCACAGTGCGATTCTTCATAATGGTCCCTGTTCCCAGGAGACCATTTGCATTCAAGCTCTCCAGTAGCTTGATGGAGGTGAAATACCTGTTAAAATACAGGTGTGTTCCTCTTGGAAGAGATTGTACCATCAAGCGACTGCATTGCCTCTGATTCCAAGTTGCTGGTCAGTAAATGTATTATTGCCCTTGTAAACTTCAAAATTCAGTACCAGACCATTGGCACTGGCAAGGACAAATACTTTCAGTCCTGTGGGGTTTGGTTTTCCTGGCACAAACTGCCGTACAGGACACCGGCCTGTGAACGGAATCATCTGCTCATCTACACACGGCTTCCCTGGCCTGAGCAGATTGAAGCAGCCTTGTTGCACTCTGTTCAAGAGAGGTCTCACTTTCCAGAGGAGATCACTCTTCTTCTCCTCATCAGAGACATCAAGATCATTTGTGACTTTGATGGACTGTCCTGATCTTGAAGAATCTGTCTCGACTCATTGCATTTGCTATAACTGGAACCCTTGTCTTCGCCGCCCAGTACATCCGGATCCTTGGGTATCCAAGGCATGCCATGTAAATAGACATGCCAAAGAAGGTTTTCAGCTTCTCTGCTATGGTGTTTAGACTTCTTCCAGTGATAAACACCTCCCAGCTGCTTGTTTTTTTAAAAGACATTTCTTTAAAAGCTTGGTCATCGATGTACTGTTGGAAGTAGGCATAGCAGCATTGTCATTAGATTTGTTCTCTTCCACAATAGGGTTAGCCACACTCCCACAACTGGGGTATTGCAAGAAAGCCCAGGATGTCCACTTAAAGGGACAGTAGGATCAAGATAGACTCTATAAATGATGCTTGACTTAGAGGTCTCAGACTGAATGTCCCCCACAATGGACTACAATGAACTGCCGGGTCTCAGGAGCATAAATTTGTATGTGTGGGAATAGTCCAGCATTCGTGGAGAATATGGATCTCTTCTTTGCGGAAGTCGGCACCAGAAACTGGTCCACAGCAGCAATGATGTCAAAATGGTGACCACTGTGCTGCGTCTTCATCTTGGGGTAGAGGTAGTAGTCTGAGGGTGCCACATCAGGTGAACAAGGCAGATTTTGGACAACATTCAGATTTGCATGCCTGAATGGTTGCCATCGTTACTGTGACTGTTGGCCTGGCGGAAGAGCTCTCATCTTGTCAGCTTCCCATGCTGACCCTTCTCTTTCTCCTGTAGCTGTCTCTAGAGATCAGTGTGGTTGGCCCCTGTCATAGTGTGGCCCTTTTCCAAGAGAGCACTCCCTTTGCATTCCCTGGTTGGAAGCAATCAACCCGTCTCATCTATGGGTGCTGGAGAAATTTCTCAGGATCTGCCTCAAAAATGGCAAGATTGGCGCTTGACATGTCGAAGCCAATTCTAACCACATGAATACATTTCTGGGAGACATCTCTGCTTTCATTATTTGTTGATCCATCATGATCATGTCATGGATTTTGTCAGTAGTCTCCTGTGTGGTCACTGTGACCAGCCTTTTAGGACGGGGCTAAAATCCAGGCTTTCTCTGCCACGTTTGAATTCAGCAGCTCACGTCTTCTATAACAAGAGACCAAACTAATCAACCACCCCTCATTGTTTGTTTGTCAGCCAGCTAGCCTTAACGTACACCTGTCCTCCTTGTGTTTAAAAATCTCCAACTTGTCTACCTGACTCGCCAGTCTGCTAGCACACCAGCCAGCTCACTGCCCTTGAATCACACCTGCACACCTGTCGCCATCTCTTCATTACCACCTTAATTTTAATGAAAGACTTATTTGTTCACCTTACCTGTTTGCCCAGTGTCTGCATTTGGTTCCGCCCTTTCTTGTGACCATGGCCTGGCCTGATGAACCATATTCAGTATAAAGAGTTCAAATGTATGTTTTTATTTATTTATTTTAAGTTAATCAGTTGCTGGTACCCTAACCCTGACACCTCTCACAATAGTTGCCGTGTTTGTACATCCATCCTTTTCTTCCATTGAAAAGGATCTCACAAAATGATTCTTGAAGCTTCAAATGTTTGATTATCATGCTTTGATGCACACTTTAGAACAATTGTGTACACAATCTTGCTCAAGTAGTTCTACACAGAGCCTTTGATGCTTTAATAAATTATTAATAAAATGTGAAAGTTTCCAAACCTGCACTACTAGTTTTATAAGAAGCCAGGTTGTTTTGAATTGTTTTCCCCCACAAATTACTCATTTTTGTCTATCTAGAAAGAATGTAGGAAACCCTGTTTTTTTCTTTGTGTGTGTACTTGCATCTACCCTTTGTGTGTGCTTGGGTGCAATGGAGTATCTGTATGCCTGTGTGTGCCAGTTTATGTATGCCAGCTCCTTTGTCAGCTAAAAAAAAAAAATAAAATCATTAGTTTGCATCCAAGCTGGCTACCATAGCTCTTTGAAGTCTTTGTGTCTAAGCATACGTGGAGGAATGTAATTCCTTTGAGCTCTGAGCACCATCTATTTCTGTCCATGTATGTCTAATTGAAATGTTGCTACAAAAACAATAGAGCGAGGCAGAGGGGAAAATCCAATTTAAAAAGTTGATGAGGATGGGATTTTCTGGCTGGAATAATTCCCAGCACTTTAAGAGTGCAGGTTGAATTTCAGTAGCATTTTGTTACACGCATATACATAAACACACACACACACACACACACACACAGAGTCAATGGTAAAGGCACAAACATAAGAGTACACAGACAAATACATAACACTGACGTGTCATTTAATATTGTCATGCACTGGGAGCCACATGAAATCACACTGTCATGCACATTAAACCAGATTAAAGTGTGTGTCCTGCTTGTGTACATTAAGGACCTGCTGAAATGCTTTCTTGTTCCTGTGGGATGCATGCATATGCAAGATATGTGCAGCATCACAACATCAGTGGAAGCTTTTTGTAGGCTCTCTATCTTCAAATGTGTCCTGGCCTCCAATCATACGCACTGATGCAGAGTGTACATCACTGTCATGCTAACTGTACTGCGA
Source organism: Toxotes lorentzi (assembly GCA_037833715.1). Taxonomy (NCBI): domain Eukaryota; kingdom Metazoa; phylum Chordata; class Actinopteri; family Toxotidae; genus Toxotes; species Toxotes lorentzi. Next base: position 2,063,665 of record JBBMJY010000002.1, on the reverse strand, counting down.
GGAACAGTGAAAACATTAGCATGTTAACATTTAGTAATCATAGTTCAACACAGGTCACTGATGTTCTTATTTTTGCAAATAGAGAAAGAGTGATAAAGAAAACAGTGTTGAACAAGTATTTTTACTTTATGATGTCTAGATGAAAACTTCGTCAAAACGTCCTCATGAGCTTCTACAACAAATTTCATGGCAATTCATACAAAATAGTTGTTAGACATTTCACTGTCAACCTCATAGTGGCACTAGTGGAAACGTCACAGGATAACCAGAGTCATTAGCACTTTCCCCTAGGTACGATGAATGGCAATGCATCCATAAAGTAGACTGGTTATATTGATGGGAAACAGTGTGTGGGAAATCAAATCACTTCTATTGTTTTACTCTTACTAGACCACCAAAGCACTGATTAAAAAAACCCTCAGCCAAATATAAAAGGTGGACAAAATAATAGAAACACCTGGACCCCAGGACATAGACATTATGTAGCAATATTAAAGTTCTCCTCTATTTCTTCCAACTTCTCTGCCCGTTCATTCCCAATGCAGAATATGGATCATATCACACGGCGCTCAGACCAAGGACTCAACAGCACAACTCAAGAAATAACTAAGAGAGTGGAAAGACTGGTTTTCGTTTCAGGCAAGGGTCAGACCAAGTCCAAAATGTTAAGCAAAAAAAAATAAACCACAAGGTCAGCACACACTGGGGTCAACATGAGAAAATGGCTGGAACACTTGACTCAAGAGACAAAAACCATCTAGCACAGAGAAAGGCGAAGACACAACTTAAATACACTAGGGGGTGGGGAGACAATTGAACACAGGTGCAACACATTAGGGCGGGCCAGGTAATCAAACAGGCAGGAAACACAGGAGGACAGGAAGTAAATCTGAAGAGACAGAAGGTTAGTACTTTCAAAATAAAACAGGAAAACAAACTAGAAAGAAGAGGGAACAAGAAAACATCACCTGACTGAGCCTAGAAATGAAAACCATCCACTCAACCTCACTGGTTGCACCACCCTCCTCCAATACTGAGCTAAATATGCTTTGTCAACAACGTGGACGATAAAACAGAGGTGATCAAAAACCACAGAAACACCTCACTGACAGTAGAAGTGAACAGGGAAGAGAGAGAGACCAGGAACAAGTATCAGGTATGTTACAATAACATCTATAGGGATATCAAGAGCTGGTCTTCCGCTGTGTCTCAGTTCCCTCTCAAATTTGAAAACAATACCTCGTCTGCGTAGGTGCCAGAAATGCTAGCGTATTTTGAAACGCTTACATTTAGCTGCTCAACTCTGTCACTAGTCTTGGTGTCAACTTGATCAGCCAAAGTGGGTGTTTCCTGCATCAGCCAAGCCGCCACCGCTGGCCCAGGGACAGACAAATACTCCTTCTGGATGGCATGTAAAGCTGGCCCAGGTCGGAGGGCAGAACTTGTAAACACTAATGAATCAAGAAAAGAAAATGGTGACATGCTGTGTCACGTTTTGCATTTAATTTTAATTGTGAATTGAATATTGCTTGCATAAAAGGAAAATCAGCTCACATTGTTTAAATTGCTGCAGCAAATGTGATGCTCTACATGTACAACGGATGCTTACGCTGTATGTTAGTTAACTTTTTGGGAAAAGCTTCTTCTATGCTTCTCACCACTGATAGAAGCAACTGCTCCCACATGCTCTGCTTTTTAATCAGTTATGGCTCACTTGAAGAGAAGCTGCAATAAAGTGGAATGAGTCAGAAACTAAATGCGGACACTCACTTGATTATTGGATTTAGTATTGTATCTTTGGACTACCGGTTCTAAAACAATACCCACAGCATACTGTCTATTATGTCAATTTCTACTTCACTGTAATTGTTACTCAGTTATGTGGTTGGGATGCCACTGGGAAACAGATGCATTAACACTGTTATCTGGTCTTGTAACATGAGGAATAAATATTCTATATATTTTTCACCGATTTTGCCCTTCACATCTATTTTATGTGGCTATTTTTTATTTATTTATTTGTTTCTTCTCTGTGGGATTCAAGCTTTACTGGGTGAGAAATGACCCATGGGAGAAAGTGAACAGCCAATAGCTGACAGGGCAAACTCAAGTAAAAACTCTCTGCTACTCTTTTGCTTGTGTGTGTTGGCAACCGCCATGGGCAGCCATGTGTTGGAATGGCTGCAAGTCAGCACCTAGAGACTCTCTCTCTCTCTTTCTCACACACACACACACACACACACACACACACACACACACACACACACACACACACACACACACGAGCAAGAGAAACAATAAAACACACACTGTTATGTTTATGGGTCCACCTTGCGAGACTCGAGAGAAATCAACAATAAGGGAAGCAATGTGCCAAAGACAAATGGGTCGACTCAGTTCCCCATATCCAACTCCTGATCTGTGACATGAGTTCAAATTATGTTCAATCTAACTGGGTCAGTGTCAATGTGACTTTATTACCATGACTCTCAGGCCTGTATTTCAATATGTGCAATATCCAACTGGATGAAGGTGGACTTGCTGTTAGCTCTGATCGCATAGTGCATCATCATCACATGAGCAAAGCATTATGCTGCTGATAAAGCCAGCATCTATTCAGTGTTAAAGCTGCACTGAACATTAGTTTCACATGAACACATCAAAGCTATTTAATGATGCGCATGAATTGATTTTCATGCACATTTTTTTTCTGTTTCAGCTTCTTCTGGAGCTTACTGTGAGAAATCTGATATGAATCAGTTGTTATCAGTGTAAATGGCTAGTTGGAGCCAAAAACAGTGACAGTTGTGTGTGATTCATCACACACAGCCAACTTCTGTTCTGGTAAACAAAATGCCATGAAATCATGTTTAAAAGAAATGATGAAGTCATATTATGTTGGCTCTGTAAATATGTCTTCATCATCATACTCAAACTTCAATCAGCATGGGATGAGGATGGGAAGAGTAACTGTGGAGGGAACACTGAAAGGCTTTCATATTATGAGCACAGTCCTTTCAGTAAGAGACATTTAAACATGATTTGATTGCATTTGAAGTATTAGATGGTTAACAGACTGGATGTATGGGAGAGCAGAGGAGGATGTAAAAAGGATTTTGGTCAGAGTGTGTGAGTCTGCAACACGCACAGGAAACATCAAAGTCCCTGCTATCATGTCATCTGTTGCCACACAAGCTTGCACACACACACACACACAAAGAAAAAAGAGTTCATAGCTAGGTCAGAGACTTTGGGGATGTTTTAAAGCTGCTGTTACTTTGTGTGTGTGACATGCAGCTCTATCGTGTATAGTTCACAATATTACAGATGTGTTAGTCTGAAACTGTAAATTCAAATTCAGGTCAGTTCAAGGTCCCTGCTATATCTGCTATGACAAAAATGCTGTTTGTATCCTTTTCTTTTAAGTCAGAAATCCTGACAATACCTAATAATCAGGTCTCAACTTAAAGGTTCTCAGTATATTCAATTCAATTCAATTTTATTTATATAGCACCTTCCACAATCAAATTGTCTCAAAGCGCTTCACAGAGACCCAGA
>JBBMJY010000002.1:2036133-2051378 GCA_037833715.1 Toxotes lorentzi | reverse complement strand
TGTGCCAGTTAATAAACCTATTAACAGATCATCAGTTCATTGCCTGTTTTGTACTGCACTTGGGTTCATACTATACCTGTCACAGAGATGTTCTTCTCAGCAGATCAGGGGACAGCCATTACAAGTCTCTCCAGAGATGTCCAGACCAGGTTTTCATAAAAGATGTCTCTTTTTTTGCAAACCCCTTTCATGCATCTTTCACTGCAAAATGAAGTGGTAAAAGAACACAGGGAGAATTCCATGATATTCTTATTCAGACCAAAGATCAGTGTGACATCTCCCTTTAAAAGTTAAAAAGTGTGACACCCATCCCTTCTAGTATAGATACATGACTTGTGTCTTATCTATCTGTTCTACCCATCTGTGAGGGAACTGCACGCAGCCCCTCACTAAAATCCCACCAGCCATTTGGACTTTGACAGAACGTCCAGATTACCAGTCCACACCCAAAATGTGCCTACATAACTGCAATATATCATAACAACTCAATAAAATACTCATAGAACAAAGTCTTTCTGTACCATTATTACTTTCCTGGCAATAATAACTCAGTTTAAAGAGACTATGCTCAGAAACACGTTTCTCCGTGGATTAGTTTCTCAGTGGTAGCTCAGGTAATTTTCTGCATATCAAGTGTCCACAGTTCCGTTAAATCTGCCTGGATCAGAACACCAAGCACAGAACATAAAATCAGCTCTAAAAAAGTAAGATGAAACAATGCATCCAGTTCCTGTGTCCTGCTTTAATGAACTGCAGTTAATGAATGTGTTAGTTTGAGCTCAGATTAAATTGATAATTAACGTAAGTTGTTCAGAGGCTGTTATTTGTGGAATACTATTGAACACAGTAACATGTCTCTCCTTCTATCTGCTGTTGTGTCTGTGTTTGCATCTTTTTGTCAGTGTTTTGCTTTGGGGAAACTTAGAGGTGATTTGAAAGGGCACAGAGAGGTGTTCTGAAAGCCACAGGAGCAATGCAACACACATACACACACTCACACACTCTGGCACATCCACACATACAGTACTTACAGCACTTACTCTAGATTAATCGCACACTTTACAAAATGAGGCCCACTCAATATGCAACCTGCTTCTGCTCTGACAGCCAGCTGTGTATATGTGTGTGTGTGTGTGTTTTCTTAGAACTGTGTGAAACTGGATTACACTGTCAGCATCAATCAGAATATAACCCTTCTTCCTGCCTGCATATAAGCTACGACATTTGTCCACATGGGTTCAGAAGTATGGCTGTAAAGTGTGTGTGTGTGTGTGTGTGCCTGTGTGTGTGTCTGTGTTCCTCATGTCAGTGGTGAATGCCAGTAATAGCCCATGGCCGGCTCTCTGTTCACTGACATTTGACAAAGTTGAGGCGGAGGAGTGATGACTGACAGAAAGAGGCAGAAGACGGAAACAGTTTTTCCCTGAAAGATTTTCAGTAGCTTTGGTAGCTTGTCTCTTTGTACTGTGGACGTTAATTAGCCAAAAAAAAAAAAAAAGCACATAATACAAGGGTAAATGCAAAGAAAAAAAGTGGCAGACTTTTAATCAACCCACAGCATTTCTTTATTCTTTGACCGCTTTTCTTTTTTTTCAAAAATGATGGTAATGAAAGCACTAAACTAGTTACAGAAAATGCCAACCTCTTTCCAAATTATGACTTTAGAACCATCATGAATATCCGAACAAATGTTACTTATATTCAATCTGATTTTGAACCCACAAAAATAATCCCCTCTATATACTAGATTAGATTAACCTTTCATTTCTGTACTAGTTCCACATTTCACAGAACTTTCTCTCAGATTATTTGAAGTCTGAATCTGTGCCCCAGGAAAAGGCTTTCAGCAGCTGTGTTCACAACATCTGCCTGTCAGAAATAAATACTGTATAATGTAGAATAATCGGATCAATGCTGCTTTGATGAAAGATAAAAAACATACTTTTCAGAGTTATTTTGCTCTGAAATATGTCCATTATAAGATTTTACAAAACAACTCAAAAATATAATCAAACCCACAGCCAGTCTGGTCTGTTAGACAGCTGTAATAACAATTAGCAAGCTTGCTTTCTAGCGGTAGGGCTAGCTCAGCAGTTATTGCTGTCCTCTCACACACAAAAGGAACGTAGCCTTAATACCAAGCCAAAATACCAAGGATACTACATAAAATGTGCTCAGAAAGTTTGAAATGTCATGAATGTCTTTTTGTACTGTGTTCAAAAGAATGTAACATTGTTGAGAAATAAAACATATGTCTGGACACACTGTCAGAAAATCTGACTTTTAGAAGAAGGCTGCACATTTTTGAACTTTCACAATGCATATCATTGTTTGGCCTGGGACCAGCGACATCCTTTATGCATGGAATAAAATGTCACATATCAGTTATAACACAAAAAAGGAAAGCACACAAGGACTCCCAGACAGAGGTCATTTAGAATGATATACTCATAAAATAAACATCACCTTTTTGGCCTTGTCAGGTTCACACAGATACTAACATTCTGGTTAGAGCAACAGGAATCAGTGATGATTGTGTCCAACTACTTATATGAGTAAGCCTCATTATGACAGTAGGTAAAATAATAATAACGTGCAGGTTAATACAGAGTAAAACGTTTCTAAACCAGTCCAACTCACTTTTAACACCGATGGGCAGTTTCTGAAAGACTGGCATGTTGCAAGTCACTGATGTCCACAAGTCCACACAGCAATCAATTACAGCAAAAGACAGGGTTAGAGAGTTATCAAGTGACATTCATGATCACTTACGCAACAAAACTAGAATATTCACTGCCTACTCTGTGAAGATTGACAGACAAAACCTACAGTACTCTGTCAGCCATTTTCATCAGGGTTATTAATGACCAAGTTGAAGTGTTGGAAGTGTTTCTGAATTTGTGTCCAATTTATGACTGTACCACAGCCAAGACCATGCTCTCATGGCTGTGCAATGCGACTGAGATCACTGGTTTGCCATGGAACAGACTGGTAAGCATTTCCACTGACGGAGCCCCTTCCAGGATGAGGAGAGAAGAAAGTTAGGGGAGGAAAATACAGATCCAGCAGGTGTTCTGCGCTGGATTATACACCAACAGGCACTGCGCAGGAAATGCCTGAAATATGAACATGTCATTTACAGCACCACCAGTTCCAGGCATTGAGATTGAGTCAACTTATGGTGATGTACTTTACTGAAGTGCACTGGCTCAGCAGGGGAGATTTCCTGAAGAGATTTTTTGAGTTCAGAGCAGAGGTGAAGAGATTCATGGAATATGGCAGAATGGATGCTCCTGAATTTGATGATCCAAAATGGTTATCTGATCCAAAATGGTTATGTTATGTGCACTAGGACCTTGCAGTCCTAGTGCACATGGAGATGAACATCCTGAACCTGAAGAACCTGAAGCTCCAGGGCCCTGGTCAGCTCATCACAGCAGCTGTGAAAGCCTTTCCACAAAAAAAGAAGAAGAAAAAAAACCTCAGTCATTTCACAACTTGCAGATCTCTTGAGGAGAAGGGCACAGCATTCAGTGGTGATGAATATGCTTCTATTATTGAAAACCTACTTCAGGAATTTGATCAGCATATTGCTGGCTTCAAGGCACACCCTGACACTTTCCAGCTGTTCGCAGGCCCCGACTCAGCTGGTGATGAGAGAGTTCCAAGTGTGTTGCACATGGACCTTATTCTAAATTCAGAGAGTCACAGGCAGAAGCAGACATGGCTGGACAATTTCTCAGAGAATTACCTCCATTCTCCATCCCCAGAGCTGTCCTAAGTGTTCAGTTGGATAATGGGCCTTTTTGGAAATACATATCTGTGTCAGAAACTTTTTTATTATTATTTTTTTTTACCTATGAACTTTAATAAATGCAAGCACAGGTCCAGGCTTAGTGATGTTGAACTCAGGGTTTCAACTGTGTCCTCCATCAGGGCAAATGTGGCTCAGCTGTGTGAGCAGAAGCGCTGCCAGGTCCCTGGCAAGAAAATGAATAAAGAACAAATGTTATTTAATTAATGTTATTTTAAAAACTTATTTAAGATAAAATAGTTATTAAAAAAAAAGATTTGCACTGACTGTTAAAAAAAACTAATGCATTTGAAAATGTATAGAAACTGCTCTTTTTTGGTATGTATGACAAGAATATATGTCAATTTTCAGTTAATTTGAGTTTGAACCCTTGCACTAAACCCTTTTACTAGATAGAAGCATTTCGTCTTTTTTTTCTTTTTTTTTTTACCAGTCTTTTAAGGCTTTTGCTTTTTTTTGTTGATCTTTTAAAAACTGAGCGATGCAGCACATGCACATGTGACTAACTTTACATTTTTTTGCTATTAGTGGCTGATGTTCAGTATACTGAGAGAGTATTACTGGGCCTTTAGTGGTCAAAGTGCTCCTCCCTGTGTCAAAATCAAGAACACGCTGAGCTGTATCTCAGTAAGGAAGGAAGAGGCATTTGCACAAATCTTTACATGGTAGCACCAAAACACCTAAATACAACAACAAAAAAATCCCAGGTTGACAATGGAGTTACTCAATAATGTTACATATGGTATGTTCACTCAAAGGAAATGCATGATGGTGACTTTACACTGCCCCAGAAAGAAATTGTTATACATCATTTGATTGAACAAACAAGCGCAAAAGCAGAAGTAGTAATTTGAACTGAGACTGAGAGAAAAATTTTATTCAAATAACAGCACCAGAGGATGGGTCAGGGGACCACCAGTGTCATTCAGAATAATCCTCATTAAACCATGAATATCTGTATAATTAGTTGAGATGTTTAAACCCTGACCAAAGTGGACCAACACACCAACATTATTTTGCTAGCATGTGTAAAAACTATAATAAAGTTAGTGATGAATTGGCAAAACTTCTTTGATAATTGAAATTTACAATAATGATCCAACAACATGACTCTGTCGCAATCTTAATTCAAAGTTTTGCTCAGTTTTTAGCCGCAGTGGAAAATTCAGGTTTCTTAGTATATGACAAATTAAGGAGCATCTTTTCATATTCATAACATGTCATTCAGTTTAACTGAGCACAATTGGGCATCAAGAAACCGTAAGAATTGTCTCCTCTCGCAGTGGGCTGCTTCATTAGCATGGCTGGGAAAAGAACACAGTTGACTTCTTACTCTGCACGAAGCCAAAACACAGCAGCACGATGCCGAGGCTGGCTGAAAAACCTATCGATATTTTAGACATACTGAACTTTTGAACTCTGAAATCGTGACAATCACGTATGTCAATGCATTAGTAGACGTACCTATTTTGAGGTGAAGACCAGGACGGAATGGAAGAACGACAGAAGAGAAAGGGTGGGGTACAGTGAAGGAGAAGAAGCAAAGGTGTGAGAGATGAGAGGATGAGACAGAAGAAAGAGAGCGAACACATAGAAATAAAAGTTTGTGGTTGTTATGCTGCAGCTGCTGAGAGAGCTAATGTTAATTTATGGTTCATTTTTGGTGTGTGCCATGCTCACTTGCTAACGAACCGGCTTCACAGTGGCAGGTACCATCTGTGAACATGAGATACAAGCCAATTTACCTGCTCTCTGCACAGCAACACGCATATTCAAAGACCCACTCACCTGCGTACACATGCATACGTACTGTACATGAGCACTCACACTGATCCCAGGCAGACGCTTTCCTCTGAGACAGACATCAAAGGGCAGAGCAAGCCCAGGGAATAAACAGGAAGCAGTCAATGTCACATGTCAATGCATTTCAAAATTTTATCTTTTATCTTTTTATTTTCTGACTTCGTCTTTTTGTACCTTTTTCTGCTAAACCTCCCTCTGCCTCACATTTACATGCTGGGTGAAAACAAATTATGGCAATAATGGGAGTTAACATGTTTGACTGCATATTTTTTTCAGCTAATACTCCAATGTGAAATGTGATATCGTCTAGAAAAATGATTTGAACTTAACCTGAATCAGAACTCCAAAGAATTCCCAGGGCCTCTGCTGTTTTTTTTTTTTTAGAAAATCTTGCTTCCAAAACTTAGTAGCAAATAAATCATACTTTTATATAATTAAGCAGTATTTTTGCTTTTTGACAAAATGAATCTAGCATGTCAGGGTCAACAGTACCCTTTCAGTGCCACAGGGTCATGTCTAGGTCTCCAGTTCTTTTTACATTATACAGAAATGAGTGTGCGAACGGACACCCTAAGAACCTCAGCCTCAAAATATTCACGTCCCACAGCCTACCAACGTCCTTCAAACCCATCAGCATACCCACATCAGTCTCAGCCTTCTGCTGCGACAGGACAGAGACAACAACTATGTTATCATTCTTACGTTTTACTAATGAGGTGAAAACAGAAACCTCTTTTGAGTTGTCCTCAGCGCCTCTTTTTTTTTTTTTTTTGCTGCTGTGGAGGCAACCCTTGAATTAGCCTTTAATGAGTCCTCCTGGAAACTGTCCCATTGTACCGTAAGGACAACAGAGGTAATAGAAACACTACCGATTGCTGCATCAGAGCCTGATGTTTGCATTTCTGAGACATTTCTGAGGTGATGCATGGCACAGAGCCTTGACATGATGGTTTGTCTTATTTTCAGTATATAAATGGGTGACCACTGACTGGCCATTACTCCTGATTTTGGTCCATATTGCTCTGGGCAAGTATGATAATTAAATAGCAGTGAGGATCTTTTGTAGCATCTTCAAAACTTTCTAAAAAAAAAAAAAAAAAAAAGATTTGCTGAGATAAAAGTTTAATCTTTAATCCATCTGAAGAGTACTCCAGATAATTACTATTCAAACTGATGATACAAATATTATCAGTATGATAACGCTCATGTTTCAGTAGTGCCTGTGTTGTGAGAAAATTCATACCACTTCTGGATGGTTAGCCACTTGAAAAGTAACATCACCCAGGATAATCAAGTGATTTTGAACTGGGGGAAAAAAGGTTTTAATCATCAAATATAATAATTCCCCAAGTTGAGCTAAGTCTCTCGCTCCGTTGTGACATAGATCAGGCAGTCTGTATCACAGTAGAGTATCCTGTCTCGTATCTTCCATTAGCAGTGGGGCAAGCCATCATAAATGCATTATTCACCTGGTTGGGGGGGAACAGTACAATGATTGCTGTAACTGCCCTGAACCATAGCCACTCTGTCACTTTTTACTCCGAAAACATGTACTGGAAAAAATCCAGTACGTTTCATTTGAACCTGTAATGATGTCAGTCAGTCGGTCGAGTGTTTTTCTTGAGTTCCTGTCATTAGTTTATAGCCAGACTTTCCATGTACAACAACGTGAACATTAGGCAAAGTTAACATTAGTGGTAACATAAATCATCTGGCTATTGTGACAACCCTCTCCATTCTCTGGGCCTGCTGCTTGATTTGTGTGGCTTCTTTGCAGGCACTGTAGGTGGGCGTGGCAATGGCTCATCAGCAAGGTGGCAGCACCTGAGCTCATCAGCAGCACTGGCACACCAGGACCCCGTGTACCAGTGCTCCTCATAAAAACCCACTCACATGCTTTCACCTTCATGCACCCACCGACACTGCTGCTCTTACTAATTACACATGCCACTATTAGTTTAAGTTTTCCTCTTCAGTGTATTCGTTCATCTCGTTTGTGACATTATCTGGTTACTTACCGGGTTGGTTCACGGCCTCTCTCACTGTAGCAGAGCTTCTTTCTTTATCATTCCTATTGGGGTATGATCTTGATTAAATGGAACAGACCTGGTTCAGCTTGGTCCACATCTGTCACACGTCACAAAGCCCAAATCATATTCAAAAATGTATAAACAGCAGTACTTATTGTGCAAAGTAAAGTAAATATAAGGTGCAGTGACACATATACATATGTATATGTGTCCCCGCATTTGTCTTCAGTGGACAGAAAGCAAGAGGCAGCAGAAACCTTAATTTTAGACAAGTGCACTCATGACTGAAATGTCAGTCACTTTGAAATTTTGTACTAAAAATCTGAGCTGAGTAAACTGAAGTACCATGCTCTTCTCTTGCTCCACAATTAATATCAAAGCACTTAATCTCCCTATTGCTCCACTGGAGCTGTTCAGTGGCAGAAGACAGAGGGGAACTGCTTACACTTGCCTTTATTTGAATTCCCATTAGCACAGTGGAGACATCTGTTCCCCCTGGTATCTACATAAATAGAACCCCTTCAGGTGGCCTTTCCCCCAAAAGAACCAAATGGAACAAATAAAAAGGAACACATAGTCACTAGGAAACTCCCTATTTTAACAGCTGGATCATCAAGGGAAATCGTGCCCCTGGGCATCAGAGCTTTTACTTCTTAAAGGGCCATTTTGTTTTATTATTGTTTTTTATTGTCAGACTGTTAGGACTGTCAACTGCCTGAAATCTGGGGATGTGTGGTTTGTTTCCAAAAATTCACACTGAGGTCTTGTGTTCTTTGACCCACCGTCATATCTTCCAGATCTCCACAATGACTTTAGTGAGACCAGTTCTTTTTAAACACCAGGTAAACCTGTTCAGTGTATCTGTTGTTTCCAGCCCATTCAGACAAGTGTCAAGGAAAAGATCCATGGAGTGGGCCCATGCTAATCCCATTTTTTGATACTACCACTACCAGCATCATTTTTCCAATCAGGGAATAGCAGAGGTCAAGCCACTAAGAACTGTGGAGGTGGACAGCAGCTCAATATGGGAGATAGGGATCTTTTTATTTCAACAGACAGTGAGCAGCACTATTTCAGAATGCATAAATGCTATAGATCGTCCAACAGGGAGGGGTTAGGAACAGGGAGGCGGCCTGAGAGTGCAGATATGTGAAAACCAGAGAGTCAAATGACCTTTTTACTGGAATTCTCAGAAGAGAGATCAAAAGGTTTATCCACTGATTTCATGTGGAGTTTTGAGTTTGTTGACAGAATGAGAGATGTACATCAAAAATGAGGTAAATGTTGTGCCAAACGGGGGGAAGTTCACATTCTGGAAAATACTGGACCTACCTGAGGTACCTTTTGATTTCCTTTCCCAAAAACGTTTTGGGAAAGGCTGTATTGTAGGGATATTTGGTTAATAGCTAACCACACTGCCTTTACATTGTATTAATTTCATTTGTACAGCATTAGGTTTGCCATACTAGGCAAACTCATAGGAATGTAGTTTTATTTTTCCTGTTGTATAGTTCCAGGTGCTACGCTGTTCACAAGTCAGATTTAACTCTGTGAAGGGTAACTACCTTGTCCCTGATGCAGTGATTTCTGTCTGGTTCCCACACACGACAACATCCTGCAAGCAATGCTCTTGGCTGTCATGTTAGAGGAGAATGATAATCATTGACAATGGAAATATGTTAACTGTTTTGTGTGTTTTTTGTTATGATCTATGACCTTTTGATAGTATAGGTACAGAAATGATGTACGTTTATTGTACTTGGGCTAAATTTGTTACTTTATAGTAACATAGTCATGGAGTAGACTATAAATCCGGACCATTTGCAGGGAGAAATATTGTGATTTTACTCCACTCATTCGACAGGTATAGTAACTAGTTATTTCACATATTATTTTACTGATTTAACCACCCATCAGTATATAAAGTAACTAAAGCAAGCATTAGCATTGATGTTGATATTGTGTATGATGGTATAATACTGAAAGGGCCCAGGTGAGAGACAGTTAGCCTGGCTCTGTCCAAAGGTCTGTCACCTAAAACAAAACTTTTACACCGCGTGATTTGCCAATATCCAGTTCCAACCATTGTCAAATTTAAGGTCCTCTGTCCTTGGATTTTTTTTTTCTAAAAACAAATCTAGCAAATGTGGTTATGTCCTGAACTGGGGAATATGATGGATCTCTTTACAACAAAATCACATTCTCCATTCGGTTTCATTCACCATTTCTGAAAGTGGCCTAAATTGGCTTAAAATAAAGTCAATGTCTAATGTCTTGTGACTTAGACCATATGAAGGAGCAATGAAGGCTTATCAACACTAAAATGAATGACAACACCTCTCACTTTGCATGGCAGCTGATTAAAGAATACTAATAAACTACTGTATAAGGAGAACGTTTTTATTTGCCCTTTAAACAAAAATGATAATGGCACAGCCACTTTAACTACCATGAATTTTTATGGAATGCTCCTGCATCATATAGTGCACAGTGTGGATGTTAATCTTTATGATGTCTTAAAAAGTTATGTGTGAGCAGTTATTCCTCTGACCACTGTGTTTGGAGAGAACGCCCACAAAGCATGTCCTTGCTTCGGACTGAACTGGTGACACACAGGCTTGTTAGGATTTAGGTTGTGATGAGTCATGTAAAATCTCAGCACATTTGCTTATCACAAAACACAAATGGAACGAAAATCCCAAGACGTCTGAACTTTCATTTCCCTCCTGCTGCTCTTGTGTGCCTGCAGCTAAGTTCCAAGGAGTTATTTAAAATATTTTTAATGTCCTGTCTAAAACTATGTAAAAAGATCACCATGTGAGAGAAGTGACTCTGTATTAAGAAGAGTTTACCCAAAGAGCCTTCGCTTGCAAGCACCTCTGGGGGTTTAACCTCTGGGCATCCAGAGGTTAAACCCCCAGTTTGACAGAAATAAACAACATTGAAGGTTGTCAGTCATTGTTTGTGGATTTGACTTATTACCACTTGAATTTACTTCTATGTGGAGATGATTTCCCACCAGTGGCCACAGCAACACCAGAGTTTATGTATCATGACTCACAATGCAAAAACCAGGAATTAGCATTTAGCGGTGATGGGATGAATGCCTTTGTTTCCTCTTTGGCTTATAAGGTTAGTCAGACAGCAGGTACAAACAAGGCAAGAACAGACTGGAAACAAACACTGGCACAGACTCAGATACAGACAGACAAACTGACAAAGACACAGGGAAACAACAAGATTTATGTACACAAGGTAATGGGCAACAGGTGACACCAATTAGGGCGGGGCAGACAATCACAAAAGGAGGGAAACCGGACAAAGACAAGATACACTTAGGGACAAGGCTTACAAAATAAAACAGGAAATGAAAATCCTAAAATCAAGAGACCAAAATAAGACGACATGAATAAAAACTCAGAACAGGAAACTACAAACAAAACTTAAGAAACTAAAGTCCTCAAACAGCCAACAATTAATTAAAAAAATAGACCAAAGGAGTTCAGAAAACAGCCCTCTTATGACAAACAGACCCACACTTGTGAAAGTGTCCTATTATTAAAAGTCTTTCTATTTAAGTGTGTGTGTGTGTGTGTGTGTGTGTGTGTGTGTGTGTGTGTGTAGAGTGTATGCATCTGCCCAAACCAAAGAATTGAATTTTGGATTTTGGACAGTAGACAGTGTGGCAGTAGGGGGAATGTCAGGAATGTTATTTTGTACACATATTCGAGGTCACCAGATGATGTATCATAATTACTCGGGAAAACAGCTTGTCTATTAATGACGTAATAATAAAGGTAATTGATGGAAACACTTACAGTACATTGTATTATGTCAAAAATTCAGGAGTTAAAACTTGTGAAGGAGAGACAAGAATAAAACTATTCAATGATGATTTAGCTTTATGAAAGCCAGACTGATTCTTTCACATCCAGCACTTGAATGAAAAATCATTCGACACCTGTCTGTACAGTGCTTTAACTCCCTCAGGTTATGAGCTTAAATAACAGCATCATCTTGGAAGGAATGACAAAGAGACAAAAAGAAAGAAAATGAGAAGTAAAAGGAGACAAGTGAGGAAAAGACCAGCTTAAAGAGAGAATCAAAGAAAATGTGAGTCTCATTAAAATGATGGAGTTCTTATTCTATTCCCTGTCCATATCACTCTTTGTAATTTCACTGCTCCCTCTGCCCACACACACACACACACACACACACACTGCAGTTTGGCTGTATGACTTATAAAACACCACTGCAGCATTTCTTTGACATTACACTACACCTCCATTAATTAATACACAATTTTCTATCAAACAACTTCACAGATGATTCTAATGGTTTTATGCTGAGGAACTGATGCAATAACTATACTTGAAAATGTGTTGCTAATTTTCTACAACAGGAGGTGGTGGCCTCATTTTAAACAGACTGTAATGAAAAATAGTGTCATTCAATTTTGGCAAAATGTTATACTATTATAGACCCCATTGTAAATACTGTTGTATACTTAATAGTTTACTGTAGCTTATTTTCCAAAACATGGAAGATTCTGCTTATTCTGTTAAAGGCATGGATGGGAATTGAAACTGATTTACAAGACCAGTACCTTTCCGTGGCCTCCATGCCTTCATTTTATTAGTCTTGTTGTTATTGTAGTTGTGGAATGCACTGTACATGTCATTTATAATTAGTATGTAATCAGTTAGAGAGGAGGTTGCGGTGGATCAGACCTATGTTGCATATTGTCTATTTCTGGTCCAGTACAATCATTTACAAGGAAGTTGTGTCAAAAATTCAAAGAAATCACATGGATCCTAAAAGTAAAAAGCAGCAAAATCAGTCAGTAAGCCTGGTCAGGTTCTGTCTATATTCCCACAATCAAATCAAGATATACCTGCCCCTGGAACTTCAAGAAATGTGTATAAACCAGTGCCATGGTAATAAAGCCGGCAGAGATGATTTCCCAAATCTCACATATTTTCCTCCAGCAAGCAACGAGTCATTTCAAATGAAAAATGTAGGGCTGTGCTACTTTGAAAGGGAAATGAAGCCATTTGGCTGGTTAATTCATAGTGGGCATATGAGGCACAGACTGTTCATATGAACAGTATATTGATACAACTGATAGCCAGCAAAAGAAAAAAAAAAGAACAAAAAAAAACAGAAGGACAAAAAAAAAGGGGGTGGAGGTGGGGGGGAGGGGTGATTGTCATTATTTTCATTTTCAATAAGGAGACTCCAGCTGATGCACCTAACTGTACAATACTTGAACCCACTTTATTCTAGATGCATGTAGTGGCAAGAAAAAGTATGTGAACCTTTTGGAATTTCATGGTTTTCTGCAGTTTGGGAATTGAACTTATTTGTTTTATCTAGGTGTTTTTATTACTGAATAGTAATGCAGGTCAGGGAAGGAACACAGGCAACGCGAAGGGTTGTCAGGCCATCATGCACTTAACTCAATGATTTTCTAGTAGATTTGACCACTCAGAGTGTTTTACGCTGCATACCATTCACCCATTCACACACACATTCATACACATAATCACTCACACACTGATGTTCCAACCAACAGGAGCAATTTGGGGTTCAGTATCTTTGTCTTTGAGTCTCTGGAGGAGCTGGGGATCAAACCATTAGTTACTAGTGGACGACCCACTCTACCTCCTTAGCTACAGCTGCCCCACATCTCCTATCTAAGCCTGTGACTTACAGTTCTGTTATGATACATAACCTAAGGGATAAACAGATATGTGTTCAAATATATGTGTTATTCAAATATTAATTCTGATTGATTAAAATTTGCTAATCACATAAGCACTTACCACATCACTACATGATTCCACGAGGAGACTAGCATTATCCCAAAACACTGGTCTACAATTTAGATAGAGTGGATTTTATGTTTGTACCAACCATTCAGTGCTCTCCAGTGTGGAAAGGCTTCAACAACTGTAAAGTCAGGTTTTGGCTGATGGTCACGTTCCTTCCTTTGAACGTTGATTTGTTTTCTTCAGATTTTCTCTGATTTTCTAAGTTTCATGGTCTGTTGTCATCTGTCATCGTCTTAAATTTGTATTCAGTCTGAACACACATCAAAGATGTCAAGTTGTTTTGAATACCCATTCCTTCTGTAATTTTACATAATGCATTTGAATAGAAAAGCAGCTCTTTATTAGGGTTTAAATATTGTCACACACACACACACACACACACACACACACACACACACACTCAAATGCCCTGCAACAATTTTTCTTCCTTCTTTTCTTCCTTTTTTTTAAAATCTGGTCAACCAGCATTACTATGAGGGTCTCAGTAGAGGTTAATTGTGAATGAAAATAAGAAACACACACACACAGAAACCATGCTACACCGAGTGACCCCTGTGAACACATACACCAGCAGAAACCAGACAAGCAACAAAAGTCTACACACACCTTAAATACAGTGCTTGCTCTCACTTAACGTCTCTCTCTCTCTCTCTCTCTCTCTCTCTCTCTCTTAAACACACACAAACACATACCCATATGTTCCCTTGACCTCTCCGGATTGTGCAGCTGTTATCGTGCCACAGTGACCTCCAGTCCTCCCTTTCTGGCCGGGGTCTCAGCAGGAGTTAATTGTCTAATAACTGAACATGACCGGGCATCACCTCATTTCTTCTGAGACACACCGGATTCCACTAATACCTGAGAGGAAAAAAAAATAATAATAAGATTTCCCCAGGCACAGCCACAGACTGCTTGTGTGTGTGTGTGTGTGTGTGTGTGTGTGTGTGTGTGTGTGTGTGTGTGTGTGTGTGTGTGTGTGTGGGGAGGAACGGTACAGGAATTTGTAACAATGTGAAGGGTGGAAAACAGGACACATACCCTCTTCAGACACACACGTGTTCATGCCATGCTGGACTCAAATTCATATAAAACATAGTGTGGTCCGTGGTTACAGATATATTTGAGTCCTGTTGTGATACCACTGATGCTTTTACTTAATATAAATTAATGCAAAACTGCACAGTGATTGTAATGGTGCAAAAATGCATCCGTTCATCTAAAAACATCCTTATATTATCATATGCAGTTACTGTTAACTTTTAGTATAAACTGATTGTAAAAATCATCTTTATTAATTTTGTGGTGCATAGGTGCATTTTTTTTTTTTCTAAAATGGTGGCTATGGAACAAAGTGAGCCAGAGATGGAGAGAGCAGCCATTGATGTCAAGGCTGGAAAATCCATCAGATTAGTGACAAATGACAGAAATAATAACAGGTCTACATTGCGGAGGTAAAAATAAGGAGGTAAAGGAAGAAAAAAACTGTTGAGACTGTGATCTGTACAGTCAGTGCTGCCAGGGATGCAGTCCCTCCCATGTTTATCTTCCCAAGGGTTAGATACAAAGACCACTTCATTAGAGGAGCACCTCCAGGATCAATTGTTACTTCCACCAGATCCAGATGGATGCTTTGAGTTCCTTGAACGCCTGGTTCAGCACACCAAATGGTCCCCTGACCAACTGGTGATTGATAACCATGAGGCCCCAGTGAGGGCTTTGGATATAGCAAAAAGAAAAGGTAATGTCATGTTCAAAGTTCCACCA
>JBBMJY010000002.1:1985906-2002857 GCA_037833715.1 Toxotes lorentzi | reverse complement strand
TTAACTGTAGCAGAGTGGAACATTAAACATAGCAATGTGTTAGAGATGGATCATTGTAGACAATAAACAGCAGCAGGCCGGTGGAGCCAGGACCACAGACAGAGAACATGCAGCTCCGGAGCCAGAAATGGAGTCTGAACTACCTGAACACTTTCAGTTTTACCTGCTCCTCCCCTCTGCATTTACAGGAAGTCACATGGTCTGTCTGTGTATGTGTGTGTATCTGTGTGTTGTTTACAAGTTTAGAACTTGTTTCACTTTGTTGTAATTTCTGTTTGTTAAAATCATGATTAATGTGTTTTTAACTAAATCAGATTTAACTTACTGTTTTTACGGACTTACTATAAAATAAACTATCTAAATGATGTTTATTATCATTAATATAGGAGAGAAGATCCCAGTGGATCTGGATCTGTCTGTGGGACAGGTGACAGTGGATTAAGGTGAACAACCTTTCATCTCAGCCTCTGACCCTCAGCACATTATTGTTGTGTGAAGCAGTTACAGCCGATGTGATGCAGCTATCAGGGCTTAAGGTTGTGAGAAGACATATTTGTAGTCCTTATTTCCTCAAATTTTGCATCTTCATTTTACAAAACATTGTTTTTTTTGACTCATGAGTCAAAGTTTAGAACTCATCTCATTCGTAATAATGTCAGTAAAGTGGAAACGTGAATGTACTGACATAAGTAATGTGCCTACAGTGAACGACAGTGTCACATTTCTGGTTTTTATTAGAAAAAAAAACAGTAACAGTTATCAACCCTCAATTTTTCTCAACAATAATATGATCACATTGTCCTAAAAAAAAAAAACAAAAACAAAAAACTTCACCTCTTTCAAGTCAACACACTGCTTTCAGCCTTCTTCTTTTTTTCATATGTATAACTCCCTTGACCACTATGTGGCAGGTCTTCACCAACAATCCCATCACATAGAGCAGTTTATGGCAGAGACTAAACTCCCTCTGGAGGAGAATGATGGGATCACATCTCTCTGATCCTCTGCTGGTTTCCTCTTGTCTGCCTGGTATGGGAGGTAAACTAAGACCTCATCCTCTACATCCAGATTCACCAAACTCATGTATAGCTCACCTGATGTCAGTGGTACCTTCACACATGTATCTACAGAGACACAACTCTGATGTGTTGAAGATGTGTGTGCTACACACTGGATGCAAAGAACTAAAAGATTTCTCACAGATCAATCCTTACATTCTTACAGACCAAATATGAGACATGAACTAACACTTGATCTTATCCTCGCACACAGATATAATATATAGCTATATATTTGTATTCTGTCCCCATTGTTCAGTGTGAGAATATACTCCAGCCTGACATCCCCTGAACTAAACAAGCCTGTTTAAAATGTCAGAGGACAAAGAAGAAGGAACAAACAGGATCAAGATTCCTTTCAAGAATAAAAGTCAGGAACTGAAAACCACCTCATAACTACAGTCCTGTAATTTGTTTGAAAGTTAGAAAGACAAGTTTCTAACACAAAAAGTCAAATATTCTTCAAATTCTTTTGTAGAACAACTTCCCACCTCTAAGTTGTTATGAGTGCACTATGAAAACAAGATTGCTATGACTCATGTAGAGCACTGTACGATATTATAGTATGGGAACGTAGTAAAGCAGAGCTGTCGTCTGCACTAAAGAGTCTACAAGCTTTCATCTGACTGAATTAGTACGAACACAAACTGCTGTGAATAAGCCGACCTGCTTCAGGTGACAGAGCATGAACAAAAGATGAAACCTACATGATGTCTTAGACCAAAAAATTACTTTTACTACCTCAGAATGCAAATTAACAGCTTTGGAAAAAAAAAAAAAAAAAAAAACATACAGGACATTGTTTTTGAGACAATTAAATTACAAACAGACAGGATATCATAGGACATGGAAGAGCAAACAACTGACATTTATCCTTTCGCTGGAATATTTTACTGCCAAAACACAGCAAAATAATATTAATATCGTACGGTCTGAATGACTAAGTTTCAGCTCGCCACTCAAGACTGCCACCCTCCCCACCCGGTCCATCCACCCTCCCCACCCCAAGCCCCGACAGTCCTCCACTGTCACGGAAACCATGTGACAACAAAGTGCAAAGGTCTACTGCTGGCCTTCTTTCTTCTCTCCCTCTGAGCTGGAGCTGCTGCTGCTGCTGCTGCTGCTGTCACGCTCTGCTGCCATCTGCAGGAAGAAAGGAGCAGGTTCAAAGCTCAGTGATACACCACACATTCATTTGAACTGGAGCCAGTACCCCTTTATTTTACAGGTCAATAACTTCTTATTAATTGTGTGATAATTTCTTTTGGTCAGAAACTACTATTACCAAATCATTATTATTGGTACTAAAATATTGTCATTGCTCACTTGATAAATTACAATTAATTAATATTAATTGCAAGTGTAACCCAGAGTTTTTTCTATTGTTGTTAAAAAACAAACATTTGAAGCATACTTCTTTCACTGGTTTCTACATAGTTTTTGTATGCTCAGATTCCTGCAGAGATTATCTTCATTTTATTCTGGCTTTACCATCATTTCAACTGTTGTCTACATTAAAGGTTAATTATAAAATTCCACTTCAGCACTGCCGGGCTGGATATGTTCTGTTTGTGTGGTGTGTGTAGAAAACAAACAAACAAAAAAAAATGTTGAAGGCCAAAGTTGATTCAAAATTGTTCATCTCCTTCAGAGGCAGGAAGGTAGAAGAAGAGAAGCCGAGTGAACAGTTTCTGTGCAATGCGGTAAATGGTAGGAACGTCTAAACTGTGACTCCAACAGGTTTCTGAAATATCATTCTTTCTAAGTGTCTCAACATGTTGACAGTATTTCGACTGTTCCTACCTTCTTGTAGGCCATTTCAAAGAGTTTGAGTGACGCCTGCTGCAGGTTTGTTGCTGCCTGTTTGATGTTCTCTCCCGTTTCGGACTCCTTGTTGGCCAGAAGATTTCTGACCTTTGAGATCTCCTCCTTCAGCTTGGTGCACTGTGAGTGGACGGAGAGGGGTCGTGGGTAAAGATGTGAGCAGTACAAACTCTCTTTCATGCATCATAACAGGACTAATACATAGTGCTGCAGACAGTATTAGAAATCAACGATCAGATAGATAGATAGATAGATAGACTTTATTGATCCCAAGCTGGGAAATTACAGTGTAGCCGCAGCATTACATAATAAATACCTCTGTAACAATCAAGTTACAGAGGTAGGATTCTCCATCAGTCGCTCATGTTTTACCTCGTCAGCAGGAAGCTGGTCCTTGAACTCCTCCATCTTGGACTCTGTGTCATGGATAATTCCCTCAGCCATGTTAACGGCCTCCACACGGTCCTACACGCAATAAAACACAGGGAGGAATTTAACAGCATTTAAGCTCCACTCTGTCTGAAACCAGACTGTGTTTGTACATGTCTTTATGTGGTTGTGTAGACAAATGTTGTCCATTATTGTTGGGACATTTTGTACAGTCCTCACAACTTTAAATAGCTGTTCGAGCTGTTAAGCATACTGTAAGAGTGTTGAAGTCTTTACAAATCAATCTGCAGATACCACCACCAACAGGTCTCAGTATTCGTCACTAAGTTTAGAATCGACTTCAGACTCGTCACTTCCAATTGAATCCACATCGGTCTGCAGCCTTTACCTTCCTCCTCCTGTCCTCCTCTGCATACTTCTCAGCATTCTTGATCATGTTCTCAATGTCATCTTTACTGAGGCCTCCCGATGACTGGATCACGACTGGGGAAGAGGAAGTAGGGGAGATGAGAGGAGGCTTACATAACAAGCAGCCGTCTTAGGTAAATAAAGCCAATAAAGCCAAATATTCAACATTAATTGACTTGAACAACATTTTGTTGCCAAGCGTAGAGAATATTTTACAATCAAGTAAAGTCTGGTCTGGTCCTAAGCGATTCCAGGTACACGCAGGAGTCTTTGTTTTAGTTTGACCTCCACGGACTGACAGCTGACACTCACTTTGCTGCTCGCGGCCTGTGCCCTTGTCCTTGGCGGAGACGTGGACAATGCCGTTGGCATCAATGTCGAAGGTGACCTCTATCTGAGGCACCCCGCGGGGGGCGGGGGGGATTCCCACAAGGGTGAACTGACCCAGCACCTTGTTATCCGCCGCCATCTCTCTCTCTCCCTGACACACCTTGATCTCTACCTGAGTCTGTCCATCAGCGGCTGTGGAGAACACCTGGAAGGGAGCAGAGGACACCACGGTACTTCAGGTCATGTCCTGTTCACATTTTTTTACCCTTGAGTCCCTTATCAGCAGGACTGCAGTGTTGGTGTAAGCACCTGGCTCTTCTTGGTGGGAATTGTGGTGTTCCTGTTGATGAGTTTGGTGAAGACTCCACCTAGAGTCTCAATGCCCAGCGACAGCGGTGTCACGTCCAACAGCAGCACGTCAGTGACGTCACCGGCCAAGACGCCACCCTGGATGGCGGCTCCTATGGCGACGGCTTCATCGGGGTTGACAGACTTGCTGGGAGCGCGGCCGAACAGGTCCTGAACTGTCTGCTGAACCTAGACAAGGACAAACGAGAGTTTTTCTTGTATAGCTATTCAAAAGATCACAGTTGAAATAAATCCTTGATGGTTTTGTACCTGCGTGGGATTTAATGCCCTCTTATCCCAACATAAAATAAACCAGACCCTTCTGATTGGCCTTCATACTAAACTACCGTGTATGCTGTGTACCTTGGGCATGCGGGTCATGCCTCCGACCAGCAGCACCTCTCCGATGTCTCCCTTGGACACCTCTGCGTCCTGCATGGCCTTCTGACAGGGGGCCACGGTGCGGCGGATCAAGTCGGCCACGATGCCCTCAAACTGCGAGCGGGTCAGCTTCATGTTCAGATGCTTAGGGCCAGAGGCGTCCATGGTCAGGTAGGGAAGGTTGATGTCAGTCTGGGGTCAAGAGCAAACAACGCGATCACAATCAGTTTCACCACTTTTAATAACCTGGAACGAAAGGTCACCGATGGCAGCCATTGATGTTTGGCCGTCCTGTTTTGTTTCAGGTTGATTCATTGTCAGATACTCTGCGTATTCTAGAGATTAAGTTTGTACGAACAATCCTAATTCAGCCGCTCAGTTTACGGTTTAAGCAATAAAAGCTGCTGTAAGTGCCATGTACCTCAGATATGATGCAGCAGAACTGATCAATACAACACTGAGCTAAATCTCAGGAGGTTTGCAGTGTGATATTTTGATTCGATTTCTATCCATAATGATGATATACATGTGTGATTATGCATGATTATGAAAATAATCATCAACCTGTGTTTCAGTGGATTTAATGGCATTTGGTCACAGCGTTAGTTAAGACATCAATTTAAATTCATCCATCGATACATAAAGTCAAACCCTCCTCATAGTAGCAGCACTGTTAAGGAAGTACAGAAGTCTGTATGACCCTGTATTAGACCTGCCCTGCTGTCAGAATCAAACACACCGTCTGGACAGCTGACTGAGAGCTGGACTGTGGGTTTAAGGCTTAAGCTAATCTCAGATAACTGAAGAATAGACACACTCACTGCCAAAAAAGGGGGCTAGGTTTCAGGGTAAAGTCCTCTGTAACTGATCTGATGTCTTTATTAACCAGGTCAACCCAACGCCTGGTCAATCCCATGCGTTCAGCTGCATGAACTCATGTGTATCATCTCTGTACCTGTAGCGAAGAGGACAGCTCACACTTGGCCTTCTCGGCAGCCTCTCGGACTCTCTGAAGAGCCATGTTGTCTTTCATCAGATCCACGCCGGACTGGAACGACAAGACGCAACAGCACACGTGAAAAACTCAAGGGCACAGACGGCACCTGCAGATGAGAGGCTCATCTAAGGACAGAGACTTGAACTGGGCACCTCTCTCTTGAACTCCTTGACGATGTGTTTGAGGAGGTGCTGGTCAAAGTCCTCTCCACCCAGGAAGGTGTCACCATTGGTGGACTTCACCTCGAAAACTCCTTTCTGGATCTCCAGGACTGAGATATCAAACGTACCTCCACCAAGATCATAGACAGCAATACTGAAAACAGACAAGAGTTGGTTTTATAACACAGGCCCGCACAGTAAGAAAAGGTACTACTGACTGTGCTGTCAAACACCAACAGCGGTCGCATGTGTTCATCTTTACTCACATCTTATCCTGGGTCTTGTCCAGGCCGTAGGCCAGAGCGGCGGCTGTCGGCTCGTTGATCACACGCAGGACGTTCAGACCGGAGATCTGACCGGCATCTTTTGTGGCCTGAGAATCAAAAACACACACATTATAAACCTGATAAACGCTGTTTAATAATACATGTTAGCAAACATGTTTGATCACATGTGAGTGCCAGAGCTCTGCAGGGTTAAATGTACTTGGACTTTTTCAGAACTTCTAATACCACAAAGAACATGTGTTACATGTTACATAATGTGTTACACCATCACACCAGCTGAAACATCAAAGTACAGTGACTGTATGGTTTAGAGAACAGTTTTTTTCCCCAGTAGATTTTTGCCAAGGGTCTGATGATGCCGAGCGGAAATCCACAAAAAAAAAAAAAAAAAGGAGTGAAAAGCCTCCTCCAGCACAATCTACAGTCACAGCAATCTCACTCTGAGTTTATACGTTCTCTGAGCACTTTATTAGGAACACCATACTAATCCTCTGCTCCATGTTGACATGATGGCATCACATCATTTCATCAGATTGACCAGCTGCACATTCAAGCTGCCGATCTCTCTGCTCTACCACACCCCAAAAGTTCTACTGGATCCTGATCTGGAGACTGTGGAGGCCACTGAACTCACTGTCATGCTCGTGAAACAAGGTTGAGACATCTTTTGCTTTGTGACATGGAGCATTATCCTGCTGGAAGTTGCAACTGGACATTGAATCAGACTGTATACCTGTACACTGTCAAGTTCACAGCTAAAGCACAACAGGAAACCAATAATCACACAGAGCGTTTGACAGAGGTCTATCTCTAAACACTGCTCATGAAAGACAGCTGGGTTCCACTCTGTCTGAAACCAGTGTGTGTTTGTACATGTCTTTATGTGGTTGTGTGGACAAATGTTGTCCATTATTGTTGGAACATTTTGTACAGTCCTTGCAACTTTAAATAGCTGTTTGAGGGTTGAGACCTGATTTTAGGGTTCAGGTTAGAATGAGTTAGGATCAGGGTAAGAGCTGGGGTTAGGCATTTAGTTGCCATGGTAACTGTTGCAGTAAGGGGCTAGGGAACGCACTGCATCAGTGAGCATCCTCATAGGCTGTAGAAAGACACACATCTGTGTGTGTGTGTGTGTGTGTGTCTGTATGCTTGTAGATGTGTCTTTCTGAGGACCAATTTGAGCACAGACCTTACAGAGTGAGGATGTTTTGGTGAGTCCTCACAGATTTAAAGATCTGTTTGGGCTTTGGTTAGGATTAGGGTTAGGTGCTAGGAAATGCATTATGTCAATGAGTGTCCTCACAAAGATGCAAGTACAAGTGTGTGTGTGTGTGTACCTGTCTCTGAGAATCGTTGAAGTAGGCCGGTACAGTGATGACAGCATTCTTCACTTTGGTTCCCAGGTAGTTCTCTGCAACACAAACACCAAATTATTCTCAAAACTAAGGCTCATGTGTGGACAATGTAAACTCCATTCAGCTCAGCTGCAGTTATACCTGCAGTCTCCTTCATCTTCATGAGAACGAAAGCGCCGGCCTGGCTGGGGGAGTACATTTTTCCGTGAGCCTCCACCCAAGCATCACCATTGGATGCGCGGACAATCTTGTAGGGCACGTTCTTTCTGTTAACAAAAAGACACTTTTCACTTAGTCTGATGAGTGTAGTCTGTAAACGTATTTGTCTAGAAATCTATAATCTCTGTTGTATGTATTTCTGAATATCTGGGAGAAAGTGTTTCCACTCATTTAACTGTAACCATCATTAACAAAAAAACAGAAGTGATAAGGATGTTGAGGCGTTAAGTCTAAAGCTAGCGTCCAGCATTACTTCTGATACTGGTACTTAGCAAAAATGCACGATAATACAGTATTTTAAATAACAAGGCCAAAGATGAACTCACAGGTCCTTCTGGACCTCAGGGTCATCATAGCGACGTCCGATCAGTCTCTTGGTGGCATACAAAGTGTTCTCAGGGTTGGTGACAGCCTGGCGCTTAGCTGGCATGCCCACCAGACGCTCCCCATCTGCTGTGAAGGCGATGACAGATGGAGTTGTCCTGGCTCCCTCTGCATTCTCCAACACCTGAGAGGTGAAGAGAAATCCTTTGTTTGCTTCATCAGACTTCAGACTGGGGACTTCACCCTTCACCTACTGCTTTGCTTACTCCAAGTAATAAAAACACCGCCCTTCATCTGCTTTTCTTGGTGCGGAATATTTTCAAATGAATAAATAAATCACCTTGTTTTACGAACAGATCCTTATTTCCATACAACTATGCTGAAAACTAGATAAGACCTGGATAAGAATATTTGTAAAGACATGCAGTCAGGTACAACACCACCACTAACTATGACAGTTTTCAACTAAAACTTTATAATTATAACATTATAATCTTTCTAAATCTAAGCTAAGTAAAGAGGATGAAGTATCTACACAGCCTAGATAAATGAAATCAGTGAGCAGGGAAAGTATAAACTAAATACCCAAAGGCATTGTCATAATGGTTATTTGAGGTGTTAAGACCCACTTCAACAGCCTAAGGTGCCTAACAGTCTGAAAACAAAACAAACAAACAAACAAACAGGGTTACAGACAGGTGAAACAGTTTTTACAGACCATGTGTCTGAGGAAAAACATCCCATCCCATTTCAGTCAGTTCAACAACTATCGCATCCTTGTCAAGAGACCTTTGTTTGGTCAGACAGAAATAGTAAATCTAATAAAGAAGTCTCAATCTTGAACCACACATAAGTAACATGGGTAACAGGGTCATCACAAGTATATTATGGTCCAATTTAGAGAGAAACGTAAGATCTCTCAGTGTGTAATGATTTACTGTAGTTGACAAAATGAGCTTGTCGATCAGCTGAGCTATCAAGGGGTCGCTTAAATCAATAGTGACCACATCCTCTACTATAAGTAACCGACATGGGAAGCGTCTGCTCATCCTCACCTTGGCCTGCTTCCCCTCCATGACTGCAACACATGAGTTGGTCGTTCCCAGGTCAATGCCAATGACTGCGCCCTTGATGGCTTCTGACCTGCAAAACATGACACATAAGGGCTTATTATTATAAATATACTGTGAAAGTTTTATGAGAATGTTCTTACAAACCACAGCCTTTACTACATCTTCACAGGATATTTTACTTTGAATTTAAAGTTGGTCCCTTCAGCACATTCATCATATACAGAGGACGCGTCATCTGAGGTGTTTTTGTGCTGATACTTACGCATAGTCTCTCCTGGACAGGGCTCTGAGAGCATCTGGTTGGAAGCCAGTCCAGCATGCCTACAAACACATCACAGGACAGTTACACAGCAGGTACCACATATGGTCTTTTAGTAACAGCCTAATAAAAACAATAATAATAAATAAATGTCTGTGGTTATTCTATAGTTTTTAATCAGCATCACCATACTGTAAGCCATAACATGACATTCCAGGTGTTCAATAAGTTCAATTTAAGACCTTTATCAGACCACGAGCTTTCAGAATCTGTAAAATGCTGAAACGACACTATAAAATACTCTTATCAAATAATGGAAAGAAGATGCAACACAATCGAAGATAACATTCAGCACATTGTGAATGTAGTAATTTACTTTTGGGACATGTGAGAAAGGCTGCAGCATGTTGGGGGTGGGGAAACCTCACTGAAGGTCACTGATCGACTCATCTGCAACAGCCATGAAGCAAGTGAACCACTGTCTCACATCACACACGCTGACTTGCTGTGAGTATTTAAGTGACTGACACAGTAAAACCAGCTAAAATTTCCACAAAAGGTAGGTTACATTACAGCCAGAGGTGTGACAGATAGGACGTCAAATGCCAGCTCTCACTCGTTAGCTTGCCGGCTAACACATCAAAACACGCCGGTAAAGCAAAGCAAAGATAACCAGACAGAGCAGGGACGTTATTTTGCCTAACACCACTCAATATGTGCGTTGCATCAGTTAACAGTTAAATAGACAGTCACGATTAAATAAGCTGGCCTCAAGCTAGCTCTGTTAGCATGCTAGGCTAGCCGGACATCGACACAAGACCGGATACGTCAGCTCTCATATAAATGTTTGACATTAGCTTGTTGCTAAAACGTTTATGTTTGAATCTAACCTTCTTGATCAAAGAGGACACGTGTCTTGTACAGTTCCTTGTCGGGAGAGTCCTTGAAACGCTTCTAGCGACACTCAACATTTTTGACAATTCGGCTAAGGGTAACTAAATTTAATTTTTAAAAAGCCCGCAGCGTTTAATGTCAAATCCGACTCCTCGAACGGCTGGAGAGCGAAGAATAGCTAAAAGAGGTAGGAAAAACTTCCTGGGGTCTTCAGACTTCCAGACGGCGTGTCCACGGGAGCTCAGGTCCTGCAGAACTACTTGTCTTTGGACTCTAACAGTAAGGAAACTGCGACGCTTCTTCTGGAATTATCCAACACATGTTGCACCATGCAAAGCTAAAGGACCCCAAATCAGGCTGCCTAGCTGCTGCCTGAATAGTTTTAACAATAATAAAACATTAAAGAATTGTTTATGAATTTCTCACGCGTGTTTAATTTCTAATGTGATACCCTTAAGGCAAGTCCCCTTTTTTGATATGAAAACCTGACACAGTTGTCCTATTTTTGTTTCTTCTTTACCTTGTTATGATAATGCACAGACCAGGGCAGACTCCTACAGTGGGAATGTGAAGGTCATGATGTAACGAGGGGTACGCAGGGTTTTCACGTGTGTTACATCAGGGATGAATGAACATACCTGCTCTACCATGAAATGCTGCTGTTAATGCATAAACCGCTACGTACACTGTACAATATGTGTACAATGTAATACTAATACACATATTGTGTGCTATACATATAAGCTGAATTTGAAGGAAGGATAATTTTACATTCATATCATATCTGAGAAATCTGTGAATGTGCAACATCATGGAGCAACCGTAGTTCAAACTGGAAAACCTTTCATTGCCCTTCAATGGTGTTTTTTTTTTTTACTTTTTTTTTTTGTATTAGTGACCTCATTTTACAGTGTAGTTATACTGTACTAGAGTAAAATGGCCAACGCAGTATTGTACAAAATAGTGTAAAAGTCTATCACATAAGTTTAATGGCAAATCACGACTATGGAGAATCTGGAGCTAGAAAATGTTTGCCATATTTGCCTGAAAATGGTTCACACAATGAACTGATTATCAGAAATATTTGTGCATTAGTTCACTGTCAATGGATAAATGAATTAGTGGACTCATAGTTTAATTTCTGTTGTCAGCCTGTCTTTAGTTTGAAGGCAGTGAGAGCTGTCGTCAGGGTACAAAGTCAGCTCTGTAGGAATATCATTTATTGAGAAGTCATTTTGTAGAAAATCCTATGGAAAACCACAGATGTGAGTTTAATATTGTCCACTAGGTGGCGGAAATGAGTTATTATAAAAGCCAGTATGTAACATCTTCTTACATCAACCTTGACAAAACCTTGACCGCCGTCACTTATTTCTTGTGTTTTTTTTTGTTTTTTTTTTTTCAAATTGATTTACAGGAAAAAAAAACATCTTATATTTGTTATTCTTTATTTGGCTAGAGAGATGGTTTACAGTTCAAGTGATGAAGATGAATAAGTCCTGTATGAACTTGAAGTAATCACAGAAACTCAACAGTGGGTCAAAAAAAACAAACAAACAAAAAAAAAAACAAAACAGAAAAACAATTTAAAAATGAAAACTCCCAGCAGCATTGAGCAGGGACAGTATCCAGCATTGAGGGTGGGGGGGTTGAAGCAGCACCGATGAAGAGAAGGCAGAGATGCAAAGGCACTCACTCACATCCATAGTTCTGATAACTTGACTGAGGAGGGCAAGGGAGGAAGGGTGAACGTCTTTGGGTTTCTGGGTGCATGATTTGACACAAAGTTAATGTGGAATAAACTTATTCCAGAGAAGAAAAACACAAAGTGGAAAAAGATATTGAATGTGATGAGATGTTTAACGGGGTCACAATAGTTGGATAGGATGCCATTAATCTCCACCAGCCTCTCATAATTTTCTGAAATATGAAGATGCAGAGCCCTGCACGCTGACAACATCAGGGGCAGTCTTGAAACTTAGTGAGCACCTGCATGGTGTAAATATTGTACCTTAACTGTAGCCAGCGTGCTGAGGGTTACATAATTACAATGTGGGTCACAGAATTTCTCACAGTTGCTTTTTGCCACTTGATGCATCAACCTGCTTCATTTCCATTTAGGTCATGAGGTTCAGAGAAAACAAACTTTATGGGCTCCAGCATTTACTGTAAGCTTTTATCATCATGAGGGAAAACAACAGTAGGTCCCGAGAACACATTTTAAATTGTCACAATAGGAAAAAAAACATGTAAATAAGAAGGTAATGATGGTTGAATTCCATTTAGCTGCTTGGGTTTCGTGCTGGCTCGCAGTCACTCTGTGCTGGCAAATATGGGACACTTTAATAAACCATATAGGTCCTGTGTGGGTTTGCTCCTGCAGGGCCCGTCATGACATTAATCCCTCAGGACCTCCAAAAATACATTTGTGTGGGCAGCATACAGTTAAGCTTTCCCACTAAAGGCCTACATGGGCCCATTGCAGGTTAGCCCATGAGGGGCTCAGAGTATAATAACCTTCTTGGCCCCGATGATGGAGGTGATAGACGTTATTGACCATACATTTATTATTATTTTTTTGCCCTCAGATTGAAACAATGTGTACTTTTAGTGTTGAATCTGGAAGTAATGTAACATTTGTGCAGCACAGGAAAGGACTGCTGTCTTTGACACTGGTTACCTTGAGGTAACATATGACCGAATGACTATGGATGGAATAGGCAAATCAAAAATTGGAAAAACAAAATACAAACAAAAAGTGGACTCCAAAGATTGATACTCTGAGCATGTAGCATCTGAACACACCGGGCCACCAAATCAAACTCAACAAACTCAACATCATACTTATGTTTTCAAACGAGTGCTCTGGGTTGTCTGATATGACAGATTTTTTTTTTTTTTTTTTTTTTTTTTTTTACCAAAATGGTGGCTTGGCTATAAAAGAGAGAAGCCATCAAAGAGAATTGTGTTGAGAATTATAGTTGATTACTGTTCAATGACGGAAATACATTAAGGTGACAGGATGGCACTTGATAAACTAAAGGCATAAGAACCTCCCTCTGTGAGCTGCTCTCAGAGGAGGACGTGAGCTCAGCCCCTCAGAGTGAGCAGTGCAACAGTTTAAGAACCACCTCGATGGGTTTGACACAAAAAAAGCAACTCATTCGATGAAGACCAACAGGCAGGACAGGAACCCATAAATCATCTTAACCATAGGTTCAGCTTTACGTTCAGGTTCTCTCTGCTCTTCTTCACACTGCTGTACCCTCAGTGATAGATGTCAGAGGCTCTGTGGCGTGATTGCCAATGTGAGCCACACAGCTGCCTGCAGATCACTTTTCATCTACACATAAAGAAATGGGATGACCACGGTTAGGTTAGTGAATTGTTGGAGGCAGATGATGTGAAGTTGCCAGGAAGTAAGAGTGTTGTAAATAACCAGTGTGACACTACCATCTGCAGAGAGAGCGGGACATTTTTGCATTATTAAAAAAAAAAAGTGTGTTGATTTAATTTGTGTGTGTTGTGCAGTGGTGGAAGAAGCATTCAGTTCTTTGACTTAAGTAAAAGTAACAGTACAACACAGTAAAAATAGTATAACACTATCATTATAATAATACAGAATAAATACAAAAATAAAGTATTAATAAGTTGTTGTAATTTATATATATATAAACATAGAGATAGAGAGAGAGAGCAGGAGATACACATCAGTAGTCATAACAGTCATATGTAATGACAGATATATGCAAATCACCTAGACATCCTCTATGTGATCCTGACCAACATCGTGAAGGGCCTCAGGGGCCCCGCTGTTGCAGTGGACACTCTTGGGACACTCTTGGGACTGTCTATCTATCTATCTGAAATAAGATGCATCTTTTTGAACACCTCTTCCTCCTTAAGTGTTTTACCTAACAGATATTTTATCTTGTCGTTTTGATTTAGCTTTATTCTATTTTTATTCTATTTTCATTGTTTGTTGTTATTGTTGCTTTAAAATTATATTCTTCTTCTTCCTCCACTTCTTAATATGTATTATTGTTATTATTATCCTGTAAATAACAGAGGACAGTGGAAATTTCATAGTGACCAACAGAGCCATACGTTACTTTGAGGTTAAGTCCCATTCAGTTATCTCTGCTCTCAGAGCATGCACGCAAGGGATGTAAACAGATAGCAAGTCAGATCTAAGAAAACTGTTTCTCTTGTGGTTCAAAACACTGATTACAGCAACAGCTTCAGCATTACTGCCATTACTCCCATTTATTTGTTAGGTTTTTATTTTATTTTTTTTTTTGTAACCTCAGTTCATGCAGATATGTTGTTATATTAGGACAAATGTTCAGCCAGCTGTTCTCCACTGTCTGTCCATTAAAATATGAGTAGTTGAACCTGGTTTAAAGCCAGAGGGAGGGAGAGAAGCAGACAGAGAAGAGGCTCGTGAACACAGGTGGATGCTGGGAGAACCACCACCTCCCCTCCTGTCTCATACTGAAGCTTAATAATAGGCTTAATAAAGAGAACTACACTCTTACACATCCACATTATGCCACAGTACAGTGCAGTCTGATGGTTTATCTGCAGGGGGCAGTAGAGCTCCATGGAACAAGGTAGAATTTTCAGCAGCGATAAGATGAACTCTAATGGTCCCAGTGAGAAAACTGAATTCTAACATGAAGAAAAAAAATGTCTCATTTAAGAGAAAAACACTAGTGAAATTAGAGACATTTTCAAACAAGTCATATTTAAAAACACAATAATGTTGTTAAATCCCTGCATGTTTGAGATTAGGACAGAATTGGGCTGTGTGCTGCTCTACACTGGTCCACAGATCCACAGGATTACTGCTGGAACGCTCCTCCATTTATCTATTATTAGCATTCAGATACATTTTTTTTCTTTTCTTTTTCAGGATTCGAATAGTGACCAACTACAGGACACGGCTGTTAGCACAGAGCAAGAGACAAGAGAGAACGGAAAGTTCTATAAAGCTCCACAAATAACGGCGAGCTACCGATGGTGGATCCCAGATCCCAAGGACATAACACAGTAAGAATGTCAATACTCTGAAAGTCTACAGAGGATCAGGATGACACCATGATCATCTTGACTGCTGAAGCCTGTGTGTGTCTGTGTGTGTGTTTGTGTTATGACACAACTGTACTCATAACCACTTATTGCTAAACCCTAACTTTAACTTAAAGCTGACACTAACCTTAAACCACATCTACACCCTAAAACTGAATGATTGATGTGTTGGGGACATAAACACACACACACACACACACACACACACACACACACACACACACACACACACACACACACACACCTATCCACTCAACCAGTGACACACAAGGGATACATCCAAAATCCACTAATGCAATTAGAGCACTTCATCCATATTTGACAATATAACTTATTACACACTGACCTAAAACACACCGACAAGGCAGCATTACAGTAAGGATCCCTATTGTCTTTGAAGTATCTTTCTTATATTTATTTACATTTATTTAAGCAGAACAAACAGTCAGTTAAAACAAAAAGAAATACTTTTTTTTAATTGCATGGGTTGTGCTGTCTCACAGAATCACATATGCTTCAGTATGTTACAACTGGCTAGTCTACATACACTAACACAACAGCACGAGTCAACCCTGTCTTCTGTATCTGGCCACAAGTTCTTGTCCACATCACAGCCTCTGTCCTGCCTTGCCTAACACCTGGGACAGAGTCTTTTTTTCATGCCTGAGCCATCCAGGAAGTGGTCTGCAGATACTGTATGTTCACACGTCCAGCATTGCATTATGTGCAAGAGAGACACTGTGTCTGGCATGTATTCAAACCATCCATATGCCTGCTGAGGACACTACACTTCATGACAGCAGTGAAACCGAAGTGTAGCTGGAAGAAAGCCCAGAGGAAAGTCAGTCTAAGAATCTCTTAAAGCTGACATTTTGGCCTTTTCCAACAATGCTTTTACTGCATCGCCCTGACACTAGCAGATAGGATAGAAGATGTCAGCATGAGCCCATGAAACTAATGACAACGAGACATCAATGTTATTGAAGCCTTTTCCAGCATCCTGGCTTGTCTATAGTGGCACACTTTACTGGGATGTAGATTTCATTTAAAGAGCATAGAATTGCCATTTTCCCCATCAATCTATGCTCAATAATCTGTAACATCAAAGGGAAACAAATCTTTTTTTTTAATAATTGAAAATCAAAAACTGACATCTACTGACAAAGTATTCACACCTTCAGTTCTGTACTTTGAAACCTCTTTGACAGTCAAGTCCAGGTGTGCAGAGCCTTCACAGTTTATCCCATTTTCCTAACAGATCCTCTCCAGCTCCATCAGATTGAATGGCCATCTTCAGGTCTCTCCACAGATGTTCCACAGGGTTTAGGTCTGGGCTTTGGCTGGGACACTCAGGGACATTCACAGACTTGTCCTGAATCCACTGCTTGGGGTCATTGTCGTGCTGAAAGGTGAACAGTCCTCCCTGTCTCAGGTCGTGTGCAGGTTTTCTACATTAACCTCTGTGTATTTGGCTGTGTAGCCGATGGACCTTCTCCCTCCCTGCCACTACATGGCACTGTGCCAGCTGTTGGCATACGGAGTTGTGGGAGGC
>JBBMJY010000002.1:1951711-1967173 GCA_037833715.1 Toxotes lorentzi | reverse complement strand
TGTGTGTGTGTGTGTGTGTGTGTGTGTGTGTGTGTGTGTGTGTGTGTGTGTGTGTGTGTGTGTGTGTGTTGTTGTGAGATCATGTACAGCCCGTATGAGAAGGAACCATTTAATCTTGTGAAATGCACAAGCCCCTATTTCACACATCAGACCATCTGACCTCATGCTGTCAGAGCACATTCCCCTCACTGGGCCGTGCACTTTTCACCAACACTCAGGGATCTGAAAGCATCCGATGGGTGCGCTGAGCATAGAAACGGATGCAAAGCAGCGTCTCTGGTTCTGGTCAAGCATGCAGAGGAGCCTTAACCAAGAGATGTAACCAATGCCTGGGAAAATGCTCAATTACTCCCATTCTGCTGCTGAAGAGAAGGGGCAGATACATTGTGACAGTGTGTGCCTAATAAGATCACTAATAGGCCTTCAGGGCAGAATCAGGTTATTTCCATCTACAAGAACTGAGAAGGAAGTAATGTATAACGAAAGAAGACAGAGTGTTAATGTGTCCGTGTAAAGTCTCCACTCAGACACTGTGAACATGTGTATGTGTTGAGTAAATCCTATAGTCCTACTTAACCCTGATGTTGTGTCGGTTTGAGCTGCTGTTAAAATCAGTGAGGAAAGCCCTGTTATATTTGGGGCCTCCATCACTCTGCTGTTTTGTCGTACCCCCTTCTCTTTTGAGTTTAGTACTTAAAGCTGGATTGTGTTACAAGTTCAAGAACTTAAAAACAAGCTGACACCCACACAGGCCTGATAATATACCCTGATATGAAGAACATGTTAGCAAACATCAGACCATGGTACTGGCACTTAGGTGTCCAACTTTCCCATGGTGGGTCGCCATGGTAAGCATGCGGCACCCTCCACAGTTCTTCAGATCCAGCATGCTTTTCTCTTTTCTGCCACCACCAATGAGCTTCACCAGTGCCAGCGTCTGATTGTATTTCATATAATACAGGAGCTGAGCTGGATAAATAATCTGTCTGTTACATCTATTCCATCAATTAGAACTATGGTTAACACACAGCCCAAGTTAATGAAATTTTAGATGTAATGTAAAGTTAAGGAGACAACTTCACTGTGATCACACATTTTAAATGTCAACACATCACACAGCTGCTGTATCTGAACTTTTTCAGACAATGTTACAGTCATCGACTAGATTTCATCAGCAGCCATCAGCTTGCAGTGACTGTTGGTTAACAGGTGGTATTTATGAGCTGAGACCAAATCTGTTTCTAGCTATTTCTTACTTGTGCCTTTGTCTGACAGCAGAAATAGAAACGTGTACATCAGAGCAACTAAATCATGAATTCAGCTGCATTAAAACTCAAAGGACGACTGTCTCAAATCAGGCCTTTATGGTATAGAGCTTAGATGGAAGCCACTCCGGAGCAAAACGCACATGACAGCCCTCTTGGAGTTTACCAAACATCCTTTAAAGGACTTGTCAGAGTTCTTTGGGATTCAGGCAGATCTTTCTGTGTTGACCATTGCAGCCAGACAGCCAGGAAGAGGCAGTCAGCGCCAGATCCCAACATGCTGCTGTGTGAGGTAACTCTTGGACCTAAACAAGTACATTTCAAAATATGATCCAGAAAAACTGGAGACCAAAAGGAAGGGAGCATCCAGCTATGGAATGAAGGTTTTAAAGTTTTAAAAGTCGTGGCAATTACTTAGCAATAACGCTCAGGGAAGGTATGCAGTGCTCCCATGTGTCCACTAGGTGATGTGGCTGGCTGAAGATGAATTTGATTTCATCATAGTAAAATGAGTTCATGTGCAAAAAACAAAAGGGTGAAGTAGTTTAGGTTAGTTTTTATCCGATTTGTCACTGAGAAAAGTCTCTTCACAGCACATGATGTCATTGGCAGGGTCTTTGCTGGACAGCTGTCAAACACTTTCATTAGAGATGAAGAGTTTTGCATCTTATCAGTTGTATGAAAACTGACTACTCAGCTTTTGAGGTGGATATGCCAGAGTGCTCGCTTGGGCTCCTCAGAACCTCAACTTCACTGAATGCTGCAGATCCAGGCAAGAAGGAGGCCGCGACTCACATGATTCCAGGTGTGCCTTCCCAAAATTGACAATTCAGCCGTGGTATCTGCCTGTCCAGAACAGCATTCCACATTGATGCATGCCTTAGATATCAGATCAAAGCAGTCTGAGGTAGACCTCTGTTCTCAGGTAACTGAAAATTGCAAGCCAGCAGTTTCTGAGAAAATGGACAAAACATCGGCCTTCGTGCAGTCATCTGCCACCTCGGTCTCAAGGACTCAGCACCCAAGGAAGTCCTTGGCCTGATTTGGCCCCCTCAGGCTACCACTTCTTCTCCAAGATGAAGAGGGAGCTCAGAGCTTGCCATTGTGAAAGTGACGATGATGACACAATCAAAGATGCAGACTTCTACAAAGAAGGGATCCTTATGCTCCACGACAGCTGGACTAAGCCTGTAAATGTTGAGAAATAAATGTGCTAGGTCTTCTAAACCTGACTCTTTCTGCATTAGGCCGCAAACTTATCAATCAGACATTAACGGAGAATGTGAGAGGAAATCATTGTAGAAGAAAAGTTGTGGTGTGGGGAAGAGGAGCCATTTGAGGATAAGGTGAGAGGTAGGAGCTGAGTTCAGCTGTATGCATCCTCCATGGAAATGGAGGTTTTGTGTATGTGTAGCCTATATATGCATAATGTGTGTGTGCGTGTGAAAATAAGGATGGTGGTGACTAATCAACCCTGTTGGTAAACACTAGGAGACTGACAGCCAAATCTGGGAGAATATAAGTGACTGGACTTAAAGTCTTAGGCTTTATTCAGCACACAATTTGCAGAGTGCAGCGGTGTAAATCACAGTTAAACCTCTTTTTAGTGTGTGTACTGAACCTCAGAAAGTGTGTGTGTGTGTGTGTGTGTGTGTGTGTGTGTGTGTGTGTGTGTGTGTGTGTGTGTGTGTGTGTGTGTGTGTGCATTCAGTGCAATCAATGAGAAACCGACGGCCTTCTTTAAAAGTAGGCACCAGTATGTGTAGTCAAACTGGTTAAGTCTGGCTCGTCTGTCAGTCAGTTATGATTGTGTGCACACAATCAACACCTGAAATTGAGCTTTAGTGGTTGCTGACAGACTTAGTGCAGAAAAAGCAAAAGCCAAAAAAAAAAGTCTATGCATTGGCATCTGAACACATGGAAAAGTACACAAATGCACATGGCTTTACAGTGGGAATCACACACACACACACATTCAAGCACACAAAAAGTTGAAATTCAGTTCTTATTTCCACTGTTGGTTTTCTGCTGAGATAAAATTTGATTAGCAGCAGAGGTCTCTCCTCTCCCTGTCGCTTTTTGGAAAGCTATCTACAGCCTCACACAGCAGCTTTTAAAAAAAATGTGCACGAGATATTAAATCTTTTATTTTGATGTAAAGATGGAGCCCTCTAAAACATGGTGTCTTTGGGTTGACTGTTTAATTAACTCGGTGTAACTTTTGGCAAATCCGTGTTGCAGGCTCATACATCACACACACATAAAAAAATATAACGTTCAAATGGAAACGTGCTGTGATGTGTGTGATGACAGTGCTGCTGAAGGCTCTGCTTCACGCTTTAGGGTGGTGCTGCAACACCCACAGATTAGCCCTGACTCAGTGTCTTATTTATTTTCTAATTAAACTGTAGTAGTAAATGATCACTGTGTCAGTGATCATTTACTGACACAGTGATCAGTAAATCATGAGTATTAATTGATCTTGGTGGTTTAATCTTAAGACACTCAGCTGGAGCAGACAATCCCAAGACACCATCAACGCCCTCAGTGTCTGACTTTAATCACTGTTCAGCAGATGTCACCATTTGATTTTTATTGAAGAGTTAACTAAGCATTCTATCTGATATTATCAGACCTCTGCCAACTGCAAATTATACCCTTAATCAGTGAACATGATTTTAATATATATATTGAGATAAATTCTAACGAATTAAAAATAGGTCAGTGATTAATGCTGCCGCGTTTGAGACATCAGCCGAACTTCTGTCTTCTACCATGGTGATGTGACGACTCCAGCAGTCGTGTTTTTCCCACACAGCTGCTTGTTGCAGAGCTGATGAGGAGGCCGTGATGTTGGTGGTGTTGTTTGGCTGCCGGTTAATCAGACATTAGCAGTCATTACAGGGTGGTGGAGCAGGAGGCTGCTCTGTGCGTTGCGAGCAGCTGTGGCAGTCATGGCTGGCTGGAGGCTCAGTAAATACCACCACACACAGAGACGGAGCTTGGGGCTCCAGGCCTGTGGGAAAGCGACCCCGGGGCCCTTCATGCTGGACTAAACCTGCATGTTACAATGTGTCTGAAGACTTGGTGGTGGCTGGATTTCTACCATGTTTTAATGTTGTCTGCTGATGAGGTCCTTATTTATTTTGTTCTGCAGAGGACATACATCAAATAATAATAAAATAATTAAAGTATCATCAAACCAATTTAAAATGCCGTACTTCTAAGAATATGTGGCAACCGACTCTTTTCAGGGAAGAAATAAAACACTGAACTGTTTATTAGTTAGATCAGGAGGGTTCAGTGGAGGGCGACAGAACTGAACAGAATAAAAAAGCAGGATTCCAGAAGATAGATTGGATTTTAAGTTCCTATATGACCTTTGAACACTTCATTTCATTTTCCATGGAAAAGGTAAAGTCACAAAAATAGGAAAAAAACTGGACAGGCGATCAATCAGTCACAGTCAAACCTGTCATCCATCATCCACAAACAAATACTGACTCTGTGGAGTTTCCATGTTCCATAATTAGTGACACTAAATTGTTCATCTGTATGATGAGTGCACCTTGAACACAGCGTCTCTAACCCATTGAAAAACTGGGATAGGCTCCAGCCCTTGGTGGCCATGCATAAACAAGTATAGAGAATGGATACATGGTTGGATGTACCATAAGGCCCTCCACATATAATGAGTTGTATGAGTTGTGTTTACCGCAATGGTGGAATATGGAGCATGCATATGGTAGTGCAGCTTTACTCCACCAACATGTGCCTGGTAGTAGTTTAACACAAAAGAAGTCATGGGCAAATTTTCTCCTTTGTACATAAAAAACAGATAAGAACCCAACATTGAGGAAGGGTTTGGGTGCATGTATTATTCCATGTGGAGGGTTTGTACTGTACCATAAAACTTAAGGTTGTTCTTTGCCTAGTCCCCAAACATCTCCCTTCTCAGAACTCGAGTTGTGACTAAAGTATTTTTGCTAGTTTTATTACAAAAAAGTGAAGGTGATAAAAAACTGTGGAAATATAACTAAGGGTGAACCAAGGCCATAACAACAAACAAAGAATCTCAGCCATGTGTGCTAAATATGCATGTCCTCTCTTGTAGCCCTGAACAGGTAACAGCAGGCGTTGCCACACTCTTTGCAAAAGGTATTCAGTATTGTCATGGTCAAGCTACGGGGATAATAAGTCTGACAAAAAATTTGAAACTAGTGATTTTCTCAAATTGGAGGCTGAGGACATAACTGGGTGCTACTGTAAAACTGCTGCTGCTGAAATGAAGGGAACACAGGCATTTTAAAAGGAAGGATGTTGGGGTGGAACCAATTTACCTTGTAAATATGTTTTTTTTTTTTCATTTCACTAGGCAGAGTTTTCAAATGTTGTTGAAACATAAGCAAATAAAGAAGAATGTTTTTTAAATAAAATAGTTAGAAATTTGAAGACGAGAGGTTCAGTCACCTGAGGGTGCTGCCTCAGTTTTTATGTTGATGATGGGATATGCGTGAGGTTATCCATCCATCATGGCTGGAGTGTAGCTAACACTGAGTGAGAGGCAGGGTACGCCCTCAACAGGTCACCAGTGTCAATCTCTCTCTTTCTCTCTCCATATATATATATATATATATATATATAAACTTAAATTTGTTGAATATGAGTTGGGTGCAGTTGTTGGAATCAGGGCACCTTTTAGAAGCAATAAAACTATTTTCTATTGTGCCATTGAGGTTATATTATAGTTGCGGATCAGGACAGGAATCCCAGAGGGTTCTGTTTCCCCATGACTGGCTTAATTGATTTCTGGGAAAGGGCTACTATGCGGGGTTGACGCAAGGAGGTCGTTTACTCCCACTGTATTTCATTTGTGTGGGAGAAGCAACTGGATGGAAACATCCAGTAAAACACCTTGCACACCTATGAAGACTGCAGTGGTCCATTATTAAACAGATGTGGTGCACGTTTACCAAGCTGTTGCTGAGCTGTTGACAACATAAGCTCAAGCATCTATGCAAAATGGAGGTCTATGATAAATAAATGTAATCTGTAGGATTAGATCTTAGGTGTGCGATATCAATTCAAACACCAGCTTTTCGTCACACTTCATGGATTATCCCAGTGATTTATATTAGAAATAACAGGCTTTGGATAAAGGATGATATTTTCATGCCAGCGCAGGCAGAACCAATTACACAGCCCACACAAACAACAAGGTTTCAGGCTGCAGCCTGTGAGGAGTCCTGGGTATTGAAAATAGAATTTCAGGATTGGGTGTGCGAGCATGCGTGGCCCATTATAATTGAGCAGAAGTATACATGATGAAAATTAAATTCCCCGTGACAGGAGGCAGCTGCGCTGGAATGCTGCTGTCCACTTGACCTTTGCCCTCTGTGAATATGACAGGCAGGCTGTGTGAGTGAGGCATCTGCTGAGATATTTTACCCTTGGTTGGATTCCAACAGCAGCGCAGCCCATGCCTGGTGTGCAGGTGGACTCAGACACAGAGACATGCTGCTTGTTTTTCTCTCCATCCCTCCCCAACTGGCAGTGATGGGGAAATAAAAACAATTCCCTTTGACATCTCCCCAGCCATTTGGGGTGGATATCACAGTTTCACCTCTGGAGTTATGAAAGACACAGATGCAGCTTGCGAGGCCTCATTAGGATTCAGACAGATGGAATTTTCTTACTTCTCACCTTGTGTGCGTTTTTTTTCTCCTCACTTTGTCATTAGTTTGTTTGTTTGAGGGTGCAGGGCACAAGGTGTTGTCTCAAGAACACGGGGCAAAGAAAAGACCATATGCTTATAGAAGAA
The DNA here is from genome assembly GCA_037833715.1 of Toxotes lorentzi. Taxonomy (NCBI): domain Eukaryota; kingdom Metazoa; phylum Chordata; class Actinopteri; family Toxotidae; genus Toxotes; species Toxotes lorentzi. Next base: position 1,960,087 of record JBBMJY010000002.1, on the reverse strand, counting down.
ACATTTTAATGGCATTTCCATATTTGCAAAGGTTATTTGAAAGTAACTACAACAGCTTATAGACCCAGGGTGTCTGTTACTGTTGTGTGGAGCTGGAATTACACTGAACGTAGGTGAAAATGCAGGGACATGGCTCTCGAACATTTACGCAAGGGTTTCTTTTATATTACAAAAAAAAGTGTCCTATCACTTTTATGCGAATGATATTCAACTGTATTGTTCTTTTTATTATTCTGTGATAGCTGTTTGTCAGCCATCAGAAAATGGCAATCAGAAAACAAACAATTACCTTCAGCTGAACTCTAAAAAAAACTGAGACGCTGATTATCGATGACAAAATCCCTGAGCTCCACGGTCCAGTCAAGCATCAGGAACCTTGGGGTGTTGTTTGACAAATCAATGTCCCTGGAGAATCATTCAGGGAAATTGGTTAAAAGCTGCTTTTTTCATTTGAGAAACATTCATCTGGAGATGATTATTCATGCTTTTGTTTCATCTCGATTAGATTAATGCAACTCTCTTTTTATGTGTTTCAACAAGGGCTCTTTAAATCGTCTTCAGACTGTTCAAAACGCTGCGGCCAGGCTTTTAATGGGAGCTCGCAAGCGGGATCACATTACCCCAATTTTAATTGCTTTACACTGGCTACCAGTTAAATTTCGTATTGATTTTAAGATTTTAGTTGTGACTTTTAGAGCAATACATGGACAAGCCCCTAAATATATCTGTGATCTTTTAACCCCATACTCTCTGGGTCGATCACTCAGGTCTTCATGTCAAAATCTTCTGTCGGTGCCTAAGACACGTTGCAAAACTAAAGGTGACCCAGCTTTCCAGTCTGTCGCTCCTCGTTTGTGCAACTCTTTACCTTTAACCCTGCGAATAACTCAACAAGCTGCTGAGGGCATTTCTCCACATAATAGGTTTCCCTGTAACACGGATTCAAAGTGTTACAGGGAAACCTAAACAAGTGTTTTCCCTTTCCCATTTGACATTTGTGGCCAACAGAAATACATGACAGTAATGTTACATAAAGTACATTACATACTTTGTGTTTAGAGTAGGAGGAGAAATAAAAAATCACCTGGAAGAAAACATGAATGCTTGCAGTCCTGTTTAGACTAGGGTATTGGTGCACTTCAGTCTCATGTGGCTGTAATGAATATTACAGAAACAAACAAAAAAGATCTTTGTCCTCATTCTCGGTAAACAGTAAATCAAGCGAGCTCTTGGTGGACTGAGTGGTTTTAGTCAGTATTGATACATAGAACAGATAAAAAGGGAAACAGAGACCGGTTTGAAATCTGAGAGAAGTTCTTCAACATTTGTGTGCCTCACAGTTTCTCTGATTATAAGTGAACAAACTTCTTATACTTCCTCTACCACATGCAATTTTGGAAATGACTGAAACTATGCAAACCTTTTAATCAACATCGTTCCAATCTGCAGAGGGATCAGTGGTTTGAACTCTACTGAAACGGGTCAGTTTTGATTTTTGTCTCAATTGTACTTAATACTAAGTTCAAAAACACATTTATTCTTTGTTCTATAAGCTCAGACATCCTCCAACACGAGGATCTTTGCATTGTCTGATTAATTTGTGCTTTAGTTTCACCGCATAAATACTTTTTTTTATACAGCAGTTTTTTTTTAAACATGAATTAAACTTTATACAGGTTTCGAACTGTTATCACCAAGAGTCGTTCACCTTCCAGTGTCTCAGGCCTGACACTGCTTTAGAAAGCTCACAGGGATGTAGCCTGTCATTAACGTATCATGACAAGCTTTGTTATTAAGGATAATTCCAGCGAGTCCGGATGGTCCCTGTTGGTCACACACACTCTGGCACATGCTGTTGCTAATTAACTTTAATCCACTGCACCTGTGAGGGTTTGGATGTTGGTTGTCAGGGCAGAGGACAACTGGAGGACAGTGTGGATGAAGGTACATTTTGTACATCTGTCTGATTAAATAATAATTAGACAATGATTTATGTATGTGTTTGAATTGCTTACGTCAACAGTATGTTGGGGAATGTTAGAACCAGCTGTATAGATCTGTTGTTACTTTGACTTTTGATGTTTAAATATCTATGTATTTCAATGTTCATGCAAACCAACAGCTCATCCAAGATGAGATTTACTTACTTGCTAGCAGGTACCAACCAAAGTGCAAACACTTACCTTACTGTAAAGCTAAACAGACTTGTGTGTTTTACTCAGGCCATTGTGATGACTGGTTAAAGCTGTGATTAATCTGAAGTTCAACACTGGACTTAAGAACAGATACTTATCAAAGGCAGCAGTTGATTTTGTCCTCTGCTAAAGAACGACAGACCCTTTGAAAGTGGTCAGATAATCAGACAGGATCAAACACCTGAACAGGTGCAGGGACAGTGGTGAGGAAGCTGAGCAGAGATTATCTCTGGTGCTGTTGACACTTTGTTGTCCTTTCTCTCACCTTACATGTCCCCTCTTCACTTTCCCTTGATTACCTTTGACAATGGAGACTATTACCACTTAAAACCAGCTCTGACAAGTCAGACAGAACTCTGTTGTCATTCCCCTAACCCATCAAAATCCCATCTTCCCTAGGAGCACTTGGGTCAGGCAGTTTACATGCCCACTCTTTCTTTTTGTCTTTCATTGAAGCTATTCTCTTCTCTAAAAATGAGTGTAGCTCTGAGTGACAAGGAAAACCACGTCTCATCTATCATTACATTTATTCTACAAAATGTCCTAATAAATTAGGAAGAAAAGCGAGTGTTGAGACAAAGCAGGTTGGGATTCACACTTGTAATTCAGAGCTATGCTGATTTTACAGAAGAGAATAGTTATATTATTGCCTGTGCCAGCCTTGGAAACTAAACGTGATGCTGAAGTGAAAGCTGGCATACGCATGATAATTAGTTCAAAGATATGTATTCTGAGCCTGCTCTTATAAAAGCTGCAGCTGAGTTCACACACAACCAAATCACAGCAAGAAGGCATTATCCTGCAGCCTCATAAAACCCCTGGTGCTGTTCTCTTTTCTGCCACCACGAGTCATCGCCTGTGGATTTGGCTGCAGTGAGGTACTGTATTTTCAAATAATACAGGGGCCGTGCTGGATAAATAATCACCATTTGTTTGCTGCAGATAATTAGTCAAGGAGTGCTCCACAGATGACGCGTTTTTGCAGGCCAGCCCTGAAGGTAGCATCAACCTGGTCCTCTTGACAAAAAAAAGCTAATGGGATTTTTGCATTGGCTTTTGGATTATAGCAGAGAATAATCTCTGTGACAAACATCAATTCATGATGTTGACAAGTTTTGTTCAACAAGATAATCTTCACAAATAAAGACCACGCAATCATGATAAGTAAAAAGCTAACGTTAGGCTATAAACAAACTACACCACGGTCACATGACTTCGACTGCACCTCCACATAATTCGATTTACCTTTTCTACAAAAGTAGAGCGGATAGGTTTTCATGTTCGGCATAATGACATTTAATGACCATGACAACCTCAGTAGCATTTAGCCTCTTGTTAGCAACCGTCTTGCTTTAAGACACGTAAAAGCTTAAAAATGTATGTGTGGGGTATTAACTGATATATTTTATGCTGTGGAATAAAACATGAAAATTGTGTTCATTGTAGACCTTTATTCATAAAAAAGAAAAAAAAACAAACATAAAAAAATCCCCGCTGACTTCAGGCCGAGGGAACCCGAAGTGTACAAACGCTAACTTGGGTCAGGGTTTTAGGACTCATTCGTGCAGCACTCTGTTGGTTCACACAGTGCCGCCAATCACTGATATATTAAACCTGATGCAAATTGCAATTTCTCTATGAACAAAAATGCTGATATATTTTGGCATTGTGGTTATAAAATAATGATCTGATTACCATTGTGGAGCAGCAGACAGGGACAGATAGAACTGCTACATATCAACCTGAAAGTTTGTAGACAAGAAGTGAAATGTGGGAGTCAGGATGTATGAAATGTAAAGAGTTGTATTAGTTTTATTTTAGCAGATTCAGTGTACACATTTTTTATTTTATTTATTTATTTTTTTTAAATAAGGATCATAAACTTTCATCAACAAATTAAGTAATTTAAATAATCTTTTTCACTAATCTGAATTTTGGGAGGCCAACGCAATAAATTTCAAACATCAGTATCTGTCACTTTTTCCATTTAAATTTTTTTTTCTTGTTTCGTTGCTATACTTAGTTGAGTTGATGTTAAACTTCCCGTATGTGCCCATCTGTCAAAGGCTTTAAGATCAGTGAGAAACAAAAACATTTTCCCATATTCTATGAGGAAGGAACCAGGGCATATCTGTTTCCCCAAAACATGCTAACCTAGCACATGCATAGTGTGTGTGTGTGTGTGTGTGTGTGTGTGTGTGTGTGTGTGTGTGTGTGTGTGTGTGTGTGCAGAAGCTCCGCTCACTTCATCAGGATTCAGGGAAGGCTTCAAGGAGGAATACATTATCAAACTGTGATAGACTCTAAACCCCTATTCATACATAATGAATAATTCAGAGCTCTGTAAACTAAACTCAAAGTCAATGATAAATGGGATCCAGTCACCATAGCGCTCATCCACACTTCATTAGGCCGGCATGAGTGCAGTGGAAACTAAAATAACAGAGAGAGGGATGAAGGGTTTTAGCTTCGTTCCTCAGAGCAGGGTGGAGCGAGCCAGGGATTGAGGAGCGGAGGTGGAGAGGGGCCAGAGAAAGAGAGAGAGCAGAGGGCTGAAGGACTAGAAGAAGGACTGAGACAGACTTTTACCGACCCCTCTAATAAGAATTCTGTGGTATGGGTGCATTTAAAAGCTCCTGTGAGGTGGCTTTTCTGGGAGGGGACTAACTGTGACTGCAAGTCCAGAGTGTTTGGGTAATTCACTCAGCGGAATGTGTTTACAACACACAGTCAGATTAAACTGCTTCTCACTTGGGCTTTGTCACTTTAAGACCTAATGAAAGCCGTTGCCTAAATGTTGACTGTGTCTGGCTTGTTGGAAATGCAGAGCAGAAATTCATTCGCAGCAGCGAATCCCTCCAAAGATGCAAAGATGTCGCCTTTTACTAGACAGGAAATACATGCGGTAACACGTCTGTTCTTCTACTGAACCTCTCTTACTTTTTTTTCAGCATGGTGCTTTTAGGAAAATCTCTTTAACAACACAAAAGTGTTGTGAATTAGTCGTTTCATTCAGAGCCATGGTTGGATTGGGCATCTGAGCACGTAGTTTTTAAAAAAATATTTATTAGAATTATTTATTAATAATTTATTTATTAAAAACTATTAATATAGTTTACATTTTATTTCAACAACACTGTTTGGCATTAATTGATGAGTTACTTTGTTTAAGTGGTGTGAGGGGCTGCTGTATTTGTTGCATCAATCACTCATTTCAAACCTCTTTGCTACTGTGCTGCCAAGAGACACGAGAGACGTGAATGTCCTGCATTGTGAGTGTGTGTGTGTGTGTTAGAACAGGGGACACTAGAGAGCAGCAGAGCATCAGCACAGTACCAGCAGCCTGATATCTGGTACAGCAAAATCACCTCAGACTGGAAACTGGCATTCAGAGTGTATTTAAATTTTACTGTTACCATATTCTTGCCCTTTTAACCAAGTTTGTTTTCATGGTCTTAACCGAACCATATTGGGGAAAAAAAATTCCTAAACACATTTGTATACAAATGTAGAACAAAGACTACACAGGTAAAGGAATGAGGAAAATGAAGGCACATTATTTAAAATGTGTTTTTTTGTTTTTATCTTGCTGTGTTGTTTGCAGTTTGAAAGGAAAGAGAATTGTGAAAAGACCTGCGTTTCAGTTCCACCTCAGAGTTTTTTTCTTTTCCTTTTTTTTTACCTTTTGGTTTCATTTTGTGGCCACTGATTGTGGAATTATTTAATAAGGCTCTCACCAAATGTCCATCAAGACAGTAGCTGAGGTTACTCAGTAACACAGCACAGTGGAAAGGATGAGAGAGAGGCTGCTGAACTGACAGCAAGGGGAGGAGGTGCCAACCCTGCACCCAGTACAAAACAACGTGTTCCAGGAACCTGCACATGGTCAGGACAGTCATGTTACACACATTACTGACTGAGGATAAGGACAGATGCACTGCTTAGAGTCCATGTAATCCTGATATTATTCAATGTAGCATATTGTTTATGGAGACCCTCCTAAATTTGAGAGTGTGTTCCTTCCAGTGGAAGCCATGTGTCTTTAAGGGGACACCATCTGAGGCACATCTTGTCTTAGTTCTTTATTCAAATCTGTGCATAACATGTAGAGGGTGTCTCCTTTCACTGGATATTATACTGTGCGACTGTAGAGCCCAAACTTCATTAGCAATAGAGTGTTGTTTTATTTGCACTTAATGGGCCATCAGTGAGGTTTCTTTCCAAGCCGCAGCCTAAACCGACCAGAAGATCAATATTAATAAAAGATGTGCACAAAACACAGTGAGTTAAGACATTTGACATCAAAAACAGGCTTTTCTCAGGTATAAACAAACTGTTTAACAGCTTTGCCCTGAACTAAACAAAGAATTTCGGGACTTTCACCAAGAAGTTGCTATTGACCAGTGTGAGCAATTCCTCATGAGATGCCCTGCAACAATAATTTTATACAGCTGAATCAAGTTTGCAAATATTATTGAATGACGTTGTTACTTAGACAGCGTGTTTGTTTGCTTGGCTGTTTGCTGTTCTGTTGAATTTTTGATAAGTTAAGGAGAATTTGTTGTAGTGCATTAGTTGTTACCATGGTAACCACTGGTGTCACCAAATCAACCAGGACTGAAATCTTAAGAATTAAGTAAGACTTACTGTAGATTACAGTAACATGTGTGTGTGTGTGAACCAGCATTCATGTATGCATCCATCAGTATTTTTCCACATATTTATCCCTATTAGCCCTGCTTCGCTCTGTTCGTCCCAGAGTCACCTTTAGTTTGGAGTGGCTGTGGACGGACAGCGCTTCAGGTCCCTTCACTTTGCCAGTCCTGCTGCTTAAGGAGCAAAATAACATACATAAAAGCTATAGCAGCCACAACAAGCAGCTATCTGGGGTCACTGCAAACAAAGGCCTAAAAAAACAAGTAGAAAATTCCAGGTTCTACCTCTGAAACCCACATGAAACATGTCATTATCTGTCTTTTCTGCATGTTCTCATAGTCCGCATTGTCCCTTGGATTCTATGAACGTTCAAAGAGACTCTGTGCATGAGAGTGTGTGTGTGTATGCGCGTGTGTGTCTCGGCACACACATGCTACATCTAGAAACCAGTAGGTCTGTCCATTAACATGCTTCTTATTGGCTTGGTTCCCTAATGACTGTTGCTTGATAGCTTTTATTTCCTCATTCTCACTCCCAGAAATGGCTTTACAACACGGCCAAGGTCAACATGGCGGGCTGATGATAAATGAAACTCATTCTGTCTCGCTCTCCTCTCTCCATCGGCACTGGAAGTTTCTAATAGTGTGTGTGTGTGTGTGTGTGTGTGTGTGTGAATGCCTCGTAGGCATGCTTGATTAAATCCATTCATATAGAACACTGCAAAGTGAAATTTCCATTCAAATTGTTTTAATGCTAATATGAGGCTGAGTGGGAATAGTTCAGTGTCAGCTGTAATACCCGCTCTTCAAAAAGTGGAGGGATATATGGCAGCAAATCCTGAAAATGACACCTGAAACTAAGGCAGATGGATCCTGATCCAGAGTCAGTTACATTTGTACATTTCGGATTAAAGTGCACTTTAAACTGGCGAGAGCAGATCAACGGCATGCTGACCACCACACGGTTCAAAAAATAAAAGGTTGAGTTACAAGTCATTCCCTGGGAGTGAGGCTAGTTTCATTCAAGAGGACTCATCAGTTCTACCAGCTGGAGGGCTGGTGTCTATCCCAGCATGCAATGAGACCCTTAACAGGATGCCAGTTGAAAATAGTTTTTTAATATATAGGCCCTTTTTTTCACATTTATCTTTAATTTACACAAGTGTAAATTAATTAGAAGAGGGAGCACACTGCAACAAAGACTGCCAGTGAGGGGCAGTTTATCTCGGTATTATTGTAGCAATATTATCTCTGAATGTGTGTGGAGAATAGTGAAACAGTATGTGCATACTAAGCTTTGTGTGTGTGTACAAAATGTCTAAATGTGTACTCAGATTTGTGTGTGAAGGAATCTGCAAATGTGTGTCCAGATTTGCAAATTTTTTTTTGCAAGTGTACACAAAGTTGTAAATTTGTACAGATTTGTGCATGTTTGCACTTATTTGTGAATGTGAAAATAATGTACTCAAAAAAAATCAGTGTAAATGACCTTTTATTACAGAGTGAAAAGACTGTGGGTTGGGGGG
>JBBMJY010000002.1:1940220-1951681 GCA_037833715.1 Toxotes lorentzi | reverse complement strand
GGGGGGGGGGGGGGGGTATTTAACTTGAAGAACTGGAAAAACAGAACTGTCTGTCTTCTTGCACATGGCTTCTCCTACTCTCCTGCCATGCCTTGAGATTTGCAAATCTGTGTGGCAACTTGCCTTCAACCTCAGGCTTTCTTCACCCTGAGTCGAGGCTCACAGGCTCACGCTGGCCCTTTTCACCGAAGAACCTCTGCTGCCACAGGGGAGCGACTGACACAGCAAAGGTGCGGTGGAGCCGTGAATGTCCCTGTACTGTTTCTGACTGCTCTGACAACGAGCAAAAACTGGCAAAACTTAGCACTGCTAACTGTGCACCGTGGGCTGATGATTTGGGCTTGCAAAAGAAACACCAAAGGCAAATCCTCACTGACTGCTTACCGTGACGAGATAACCGGACAGTCAGCGAACACATCACGTGAATGATAGTAGGAAAAATAGCAGGTAAAGTACTGTTCAGTATATTAAGAAGGAAACCTGCCTGTTTGCTCTGAGAGCTAAGTTAGCTGCTAGCTCCTGTGATCTGGTTTGAAAACCGCGGGAAGAAACGCCACCTTTAAGGTCAGAAAGGTCACAGTGTTATCATAATGTTTAAGGCTGTTTAATGAATATTGCTAGGGCTCTGTGTTTGAGCTGCTTTTCCACTTTTCAGTTTAGGAAGCCAGCCACAAGAGGAGGAGACTGATTGATTTGGATGGAGAATGTATTATAATAATGCTGATAATTTTCCAAAGGGAAAAAAAATAATAAATAAACAAGCGTAAAGAATTGATGAGTTGTTCAGCGATACTGATTAAATTCTTTATTCATACATTTTGTCATTAGTGAAGCTGTTTACACTGCAGTCATCTCTAATATGAGCCTTTGCTTTTGTGTTACTTTGAGCAAAGAGCAGGATTTTCATACGCGCTAATGAGTCTAAAAACTAGAATGAGCGCAGCAGACAGCAATGACAACTTGAGTTGCCTGAGTTGCTTTGCTGCGCTGTTTTTGGACACACACCAATCATTGCTCTCACCTGTGGAATTATCAGCGCTACTAGCTGCCACTTCTAATTTCAATACGCAGCACGTTAGCTTCCAGAGTTGTCTATCAAAGGTGGCGTGTGGTTAAAAAAAAAAAATGCAATTCAAGGTTGTGTGTTGCATAAAAATTCACCTCTAAACAGTCATTTCATGGGTTTCCAGCAAGCAGCTTTATTTCTTAGTAGTGAAAATGTCCGTAGCTATCATGACATTGTGGAAATGTTTTTGTATTTCAGTGTTGCACACAGATCCTTGATTGTCTGTAAATGGGAAGCTGGAGCAATGGAACAATGGTGGCAGAGTGAATGCTGCTGCCTCAGAAGGTTGGACTGTTGCCGAAAGAAAACAGAAGCAGTAGGACCTGAAAGTGGAAAAAAAAAATGGATAGCATTACACAGACAGAGGGTGGGGAAAGGGGGACACCCGAGCTCACCTGGATTGATATGAAACTGCAGCAGCGTGCAGCGACAGGGGTCGAGGCTAACACGACTGTCAGCATCAGGGGCTAAAGCTTCCCTCCTGAGTGCTCCTTTGTCCATCACTGCACATAATATAGTAAGGGTGAAAACATGTGGCTGTAGAGTCTAAGAAACAGCTATTAACAAAAACCCTCTGCTCTCTGTCAGTCAGGAAGTCCAGAATCCATAATACAAGCTGGTGAACCTTTCAATTACCAGATACGGCTGCATCATGCTGAAGAGTCTGCAAACAATAGCCTGGCACAGGCTCGCAGCTTTTCCAACTGTGCAGCCTCTTATCCTTATTAGGTTATGAAGTATAAAAGCTTTGCATCCTCCACATCTCTCTCCACCTGACGAGCAAATGGCAGTGCATCAAGTTTTCCATTAACAGTCATCAAAATAAGGCTTTTAATCACTTTCTCAAAGGGTTTCATTATTACTGATGTAACTACAACTGGTCTAAAGAAAAAAAAGAAAAAGTTGCATAGGATTTGTGTTGGTTGGGACAGGTGCCACCGGGTCAGCACAGTATCACAAAGAGTGCCCAGAAATGTGACCTGGGCCAGGGGCACGTCCCTGACTGATGACCAACCAGTCACAGTCAGAAAGTCAGAAACTCTCCAGTGAGTGAGGTATTAAGCTGTTGTGCTGCTTTTCTCATTCCTTACTTCCTTTGTAATTTCTTTCTTTTCCTGCATTCTCTGTATAAAAAATGCATTTCTTTTTATTATTCTTTTATATGACATTTTGTTTTTTAGTTCTTTAGTAACCACAGTTTGTTTTTAGGAGAGACAGATGTGTTGGTATCTACACACAATGATATATAGACAGAAACTGTCTGCGTCTGTCCTTTTAGGTCAGAGGACGAGTTACCAAAGACACCCCAGTCCGTACAATCAAAGCAATCTTGCAGGTTGGTAGTAGCAGTATTTAACTCTTCCTGGTAACGCTTACAGATGAGCTTGTAGTTTAGCAACAGGCAGAGACATAAAAGTTTGCTTTTGGGTGAGTTATGTCCCCAGCAGAGATTAAAATCTCCTAAAATGAATGCCAGAGATTCAGAAGGCGACCCAGTCTGAGTGACTGAAGAGATGTTCAGGGAAACTCCCTCGGCAGGTGGAAGGGGATGAAGTGAGACGGATGGCAGCCCAAGGTCAGGTGTGTGTAATTTCTCCTGGACCATGACCGTGTTGCAGTACCTCTCATTAATGTAGGAGCACACGCCACCTCGGGTAGATTTGTTTGTTATTTGTTTGTTGTGTCTGTTCAAACAGGATTTCCTAGCCACATCTGGCATAAACCTGAAGTTCATTTATGATGTAAAGAATGGATGATGTGTTTGACAGAGGACTCGAACACCTCTTCTACTTCTTCTCTTCCTCCTATATTTTACAGACAATATTCGGCTTTCCGCAGCATTTAAGCTACGACTGTGTGGTGATGGAGGAACGTTCACAAGACCGTCACTTACTGAAAGCGGTCAAAGTTAAAAGGAGAATCTCTCAGCTGTAGGTGACCTTGTCGGCAGCCTCGCCGCTGCCTTCGTCAAAGAGTCTAAAGTGCAGAAAAGACACTGAACTGGACCCTATTGCTTCTGGATTGCCAACACATTACTACACCAATGTCTGCTGGTGTAGTGATGTGTTGGCCAGGACAGCGCAGAGATGTGTGTGTGTGTGTGTGTGTGCATCTCTCCCTAATGTGTGCTTTTCCCCAACATGGCAGTGTGACCCTGATGAATACATAAAGGGGACAGAGTGTAGCAGGGAGGGATGGTGGAGGTGTGAGAGCGGTTGCTTTTCACCTCTTTGTCCATCCATCCATCCCTTCCCTCCTCTCTCCCCCGGGGTGGGGGAGCCACACTCCATTGGCTTTAAATATGCCACTTTCTTTCATTTCTATTCCCCCCTCTCTCTGACCTTTCCCAGATAGCTCTCTCTCATTTTCATTCCCCATCTCTCTGACCTCTCCAAGACAAGCCAGCCAATTATTTCCACTTTACACCCATAAAGAGCGGTGGGGTGCAGCCGCGGTCACACAAGGGCACAGAGGACATATGGTACAGAGCCTCCAGTTTGTGTGTGTGTGTGTGTGCTGCTCACACTGAATACTAGAATAAGTGTCCTATCATCTGCTCAAGGGACTGCAGCTGTTTCAAGGTAAAGAACTAATTCTCGCACATCGCTCCACGTTATCCACTCTACTCTAAAAAACTGTGTCTTCACTCGTTGAAACAAATCACAGTGAGATCTCCAAACATGAAAGGAGAGTGGATTTCTGTCGCACACTGTGAACAGGCTGCAGTCAGACAGGGTCCGTCTGCCTCTCTGAACTAACAGCCTCTGCACTGCATGATCACAACACTAACGAAGAAATGGCTGCACTTTATTTTCAGTTTAACTTACCTGCATACGGACTCACAAGATTTTTAAGTTTTTTTTTTAAAAGGATTTATGAAGAGAGAAGAACTCTACCTTCATTTCACTCTCTCACTCTGCTCATTTATAGATGCTTTTGGTTCTGCTTCCTGGCAAAACAACTCTTTTCTGAAGTGAAAGGAAGAAAAAAAAAAAACTTCTGTGGATACAGTGGCTTCACAATATATTCAAACACCTCCACTTTATGCAAACTTTACTGTCACTGATTTAATTCAAAATGGATAAAATATGCCATAAAACTGCCGTTTTTCTGCCCATCCATCTACACTCCAGTGCCAAAAAAATTAAAAATAAAATTGCTAATTAATTAAAAATCAAAAACTGAAATATTTTATTTCTTGGCTGTGGGACTGAAAACTGAGGTCTGGTACATCCTTTTTCTTTAATTATTCTTGAGATGACTGGATATAGCTTAGAAACATCTGTAGTCTACCATGATAAAACTGTGGTGAAGCATAGATCAGGGCAAGGCTATAAAAGCATTTCTAAAGCTTTAAGTGTTTCCAGGATCATGGTGACTTGATGTGAAAGGGAAGAAGTTTGGAACCACCAGGACTCTTCCTGGACTTGGTCATCCAGCCAAACTGAGCAAGGAGTGAAAGTGCTTCCATTTCTTCGTTACTGTTGTGATCATACAGTGCAGAGGTTGTTAGTAGAGGCAGACAGAACCTGTTTGACTGCAGCCTGTACACAGTGTACGGCAGAAATCCACTGTTGACACAGTTGACGTTTTTTTCAAAGTAGAGTGGATAATGTGGAGCGATGTGGTGTGAGAATTATTTCTTTGCCTTGAAACAGCTGCAGTCCCTTGAGCAGACAATAGACACTTATTCTTGTATTCAGCGTGAGCAGCACACACACACACGCACACACACACACACACACACACACACACACACACACGCACACACAAAGCTTTGGGAAGTGTCTCTGAGTGTCCTTGAGTGTCCCAGACCTAAACCCCACAGAACATCTGTAGAGAGACCTGAAGACAGCAGTTCACAGACGCTTCCCATCCAATCTGACGGAGCCTGAGAGGATCTGTCAGGAAGAATGGGATAAACTGACTTACCCAAGAAGACCTGAAGCACTGAATCATGGGAATACTTTTGTAAATGAGAGATTTTAGCCTTTGATAAATTCTATAAATGTGTTTTCACTTTGTGATTACAGGTTAATGAGAGAATAAGAGACTGATGGCAAAACCTGTTAATTTTATCCATTTGAAATGAAATCTGTGACACGATGAAGTGAGCAGATAGTGAAGGGGTCTGAATGATTTCTGAAGCCTCTGTATACCTCACAGTTCATTGTCTCATCCAGCCAACATCAGCGTCAGAGTATTTCACTGTAACCTAACTTTCTGCTGTTAACATGAATCCCACCACGACACAGGTCTCTGCAGGGCAGAGGGTATTCTCTCCACACAATGTGAATTCCCATGTTGAGAATACAAATGCTACATTAGCCACCTTTGCCATCCACAATTTCAGCTGCTGCACAGACACCACCTGCCAGTGGGAGAAGCTGCTTCACTTCTTGTCTGGGTTCTGGGACAGCAGCTGCCACTAGATGGTGTTTTGTCTGTACGGTGGGGGATTACGAACGAGAGTGAGGGCATCAGGGCGTTCACCACTGCAGCACAGATTCCAGTCTGGGGGGTCAGGATTGTGGCGCTCTTCATCAGGATCACTGGGAGCATTTCCAGATGGGGTCCGGTGGGGTCCTCTATAGTGCTGGACGTGAAGTGTCCCTGTGCTGGGGAAATGACAATAAGTGGGACATCGCAAATCAAAGGCTTCTGTGTCAGTAAGGGAGGGGATAGTTACAGCCTGCATGAGGACCATACTTACTGCCATACTTACCGCCTGTGTACTTACATCAAGTACAGAGGCGGCTTCACCTCACTGCAAGACTGACCTGCTACTTTGTGGTCTGGACTACAGAGGACAGTGTCATTATCCAAATATATGACAACTGGCAGTCATACCTGCTCTTTTTTGAGGCCTCCGTGTTTCCAAAGCTGGAACTGTAGAAAACGTACGTAGTTTGCAATCAGGGCAGAGGAAAAGAACCTTTTTTGCACCATTGTGCTGCCACTGATTTTGTGAGAGGACTTTGGACGTTCACTAGTGCACAAGATACCTGAACCAGTTTCTCTGCCCCCTATTGTTTTCTGAACAATATACTGACGTGTCCACTAGATCTGCCTGGAACTCCCAGTTGGTTTTATTAAATTACTAAAACTTTCATTTCTCTGTAAATGCACGGGAGCCTTTTTTTTGTGAAGAGCATAAACATGTAGTTTTAATAGGCAGTTTCCTACATCAGTGAATACCTCTACTGTCAGTGTTTTTTTTTTTTTTCTGGCACAGTGTAACTGTTTCCTGACCTCCTCCATATCGTCTGTGTTTAAGGATTTTATTTCCAGTACATGTTTACAGCATATCATCATAAATAATCTTGTCTGGAAAACACAAATATGTTTTACACTGATACACATTAAAAAAGAAAAATGCATGCGTTTGGATTTTTACTAATTAGAGATTCTACCAGACAACGCATCACATTATCAACATTCAAATGTTGTTTTCTGTTTAACATCAAAACACAAAGATCAATGCTAAAAGCACAAAAACAAACCGCGACCCTTGTGGAATTCATTATCCTTCAAAGACAAGCAATTTACAACATCGACAAGAGCAGATTTTACATCTGCATATTTATCAGCAGCCATTTGTACCGTGGCGTGCCAATCCTTTGCCACTTGTCCAACACATTCTGACTGATTTTTAAATCTAGAACAACAGCTTGCTCTGTCTGTGTCATATGAGTTCTGACATAATTTAGCAGAACAGACACATTTCCCATTATTCTAGATTGTTTCTTTTTCCCACTCCAAATGTTCACAGATTGTTGAACTACAATATTCAGTCTTGCATTTCCACTAGTTATCTGTTTTGGTTCTGTAGTGAGAGATGATGTAGTCAGACACTGCTGCAAAACAGCTGCTGCAAGGTCTCGCATGTTGTGTGGAGAAGATGATATGGCCCCAAGACAATCCAGTATATATGTCTGCCCATTTGTAGAATTTCCATTAGAAATCTCTTCCTTAATTTCTTTCCAGATGGCTATCAAGACAAGGTAAGGGAAGCATGTCAATGTCTTCTGTACAGTTCATCCAGCAACCATGATAAAGGCCACACATCCTGTAAAAATATGTACCACACATTAAAACTTACAGTGCATGTGCTACAGGGGATCTGCGGGTGACGCGATACACAATCCTGCCGATGGGGGTCAAACCATTCCACTGATCAACAGGCGGTGGTAACATGCTATCAAAGGCAGGGAAGAAGAAGATTGCAAGCTAGTAAACATGGATGTAAACAAACTTGGATTTAAAATAGTTAAACCCCAGACATTCTTGTGATGTGAATAAAATTTAATAAAAACAAGGACTGATTCCTGAAACAAGACTTGGTTGTTGGACGTATGCTTGGGATCACTGTCTTGCTGGAAAGTTCAGTATTACCAAGCTTAAATTATTATGATGCCCTTGCTTGTCTAGTGCTTCTCTTTATAGTTTACTGATGCTTTTGTTCCTCCCTTTAGTCTATGGCCTTTTATTCAGCACCCCTTACAACACTCAGACAACACCTTTGGTTTAATGTGACACAGAAGCTGATCTCAGTCTTAAATCACAACATTCCTGTCACTCGCTCAGTGTTGCCTTTTGACAAGAAGACCATAAAAAACAGGAATGTCAGTTATTGGTTAAATCTTCTTACAGAACACATAAATGATGGGTCACCAGGTTACTGTGAGCATGCTGTAAATGCTGAGTCCGTGGGCAGAGTGGGAAACTCAGTCTATGTTCAAGTGGAAAGCTGCTCCTCCTGTAGATCCAGCAGATTAGTTTGATTTTCTCACGTTGTTGCAGCCAGAAACAAGAATGCAGAGACCAAAGAACATAATTGTCTTTTATTTTCCCCAGTTCAATTTGTAATTTCTCATTATCTGAGCAGTCATTAAACTGCTCATGTTCATTAGTGAAGTTAGGGAAGAGCTCTTCCTAGACACATTGAACTTTTTTGGCAGTGCAGAGGAAGTGCAGCTCTATCTTTACAGCAGTCCCTCCACACAGTCAGCATAGTATCTTCTCTTTTGGCAGCACTGTCCATTTTGTGTGTGACTTTGTGTTCCAATGAGTGACATAATTTTGTTCTTGTTGTGTTATAATCCAGGTGACTGAGAGTTTTGTTTTCAGACTGGTCCTGAGGCAGAACACTGTTTGAACTGTGAGCACAGCATTAGGACCAGCTGAGTGAGACGGCTCTTTTCATTGCTCATCTCTTGGCACTGCAGGGCTTTGTAGGGTTAAGGTTGGGATGACTTTATCTTTGTATGAAGCAACATTTAATTCATCATTGTGGGGTTCTGATTAATTATGGAAATTGATTCAGCTTTGGTGCAACCTTATTTGTTGTCTCATGTCTTTTCACAATTCAGCATGTGCATTTCCCATTGGTCAAAATTTGGATTTGTTTGTTTTGATATAGTTGTTTCGCTTACTAGATTATCTATGTCTAGATTATTTTTTAAATGTTCCTATTCATCAGAATTCTGATAAAGTTTAGTGGTGTTTGTTACCGTTCTCTAAGGTTGAGGATAAGAAAGTTTAGGTCGATGAGGGTCTTTGTCAAAAGTGTAGGCAAGAGCTTTCTATGTTTTTTTTCTTTTTTTTTTTTAAATGACAGATACACAACGAGACCCACTATTGTTTTGATTTTCCCACGGTTACAACCTTCTGTTCTATTCTTCATTATCCATTTTAATCCAGACCATTAACAATGACAGTCTTTATTAACACACTTGCTTTTTTTTTCCTTTTTTGAGGTTGGCTTCAAGTACAGTTCAACCTTTATAATTTGATTAGATACATGGTCCCTTTTGAGAATGGACACCTTAACTTACTGGGGGGATTTGGACACTGTGTTGAGCCTGAGACGTGTGTTGTTGATGAAATGAGGTTAAACTGGGAAAATCTGGGTCAGAGCCTGACTTCATCTTCAGAAGAGCTTCTCGGGAATCCTGAGAGAGGCTGGGGACATAGACTCTTTGTGGGCCATGTTCAAAGCCTTCACTGTGGAGGCAGCTGCTTGGAGTTGTGGTCAGAAGGTTGTCTGTGCCTCTCGCAGCAGCAACCTGAAAACCTGCTGATGGACATCGGCGGTGAAGGAGGCTGTCCAGTTGAAAAGGGTGGCCGTTCAAGCTTGGTTGGCCCTGGAGGACTTTAGGGAGCCTGCGGAGAAGAACTTTTGGTTGACCTCAAGGAAGTTTTGGCAAATTGTCAGACAACTTGGGAAGGGAAAGCAGAGCTTGGCCCAGGCTGTATTCAGCAGGAGAGGAGAACTACTGACTCTGAAAGGCAAAGTTGAGGGACTTTTCTCTTGCTCATGGAGAAGGCTTATGACCCTGGTCAGTGTAATGGGGGGTACAGGGTACAGGGGCCGTTGCTAGCCATGTAGTCCTGATGGAGTGAGAGCTGTGTTTGCACTCTTGGCAGGAAGTGAAACACATTTCCAGGTGGTGGCCTCTGTCAGGGTTGTCCCTCTTTGCAGACGATGTGGTTTTAATGCCATCATCAGACCTTTAGAATGCACTGCAGAGGTTTTCAGCTGAGTGTGAAGCAGCTAAGGTGAGAGTCAGCACCTCCCAGTCTGAGTCCAGGGTCCTCTTCCAGAAAACAGTGGATTGCTCCCTTTGGGGAAAAAGCAAATGAAGCAGTTAAAGTATATCGGGGTCTTGTTCATAAGTTAGGGTAAAATGGAGCGTGAAATTGACAGGCAGGTTAGTGCAACGTCAGTAATGAAGCAGTTATTGTACCAGGCTGTTGTGCTGAAGATGAAGCTGAGCTGGAAGGTAAAGCTTTCAATTTAACAGTCAATCTATGTTTCAACCTGCACCCATGGTCATGAGCTTTGGGTAGTGACCAAAAGAATGAGATTCACAGCAGAAACATGGATGGATGGATGGATGGATAGATACGGTACATGGTTCATTTATGAAGTTGTTTTGTATATTTTGTGAGCAGCTAAACTTATATGAAGAGTATAAATGACAGTATGAAATATTTAGCAGATGGAAGCAGTTGCTTTTGGGTGCCTTTCAGTTATTTTACAGTACATTTTAGAAAACTTTGGTTTAGACCCTCCTGACATCTGGTGTGAATCCAAATCTAGATCCTTTTTTTTTTTTTTTTTTTTAGTTACCTCATGCACAACCTGTCAGTATTTGGTATAAAAGTGGCAAATTGTAAGGAGTACTCAGCACACTCGCATATAAATTATGGATGGGAAATGGGCCATGGAAGGAAAATTAGAGAGACAGTGAGACAGAGACCGAGGAAAGAATTGGCCAAAATGTGTGAGTGAAGACTGATGTCCAACCATAACAGTCACCCAGTGCAGGACATTATGGTTTAGTATCAGTCCATTTAGAAGAGGATCAAATAGTGCTAATGGGCATCTAAGTGATCTTTCTGACACTGATGCCATTCCCACAACAGTCAGTGTGGAGGCCGTTAGGACAGATGAAAAAAATCTCAACACTACATCACAGCACATTACACAATGTAAATATGCTGAGCTGCTGCAGGTGAAGCTTAATAGTGTGAAGCAAGAGCCACCAGCAGGTAACTGTACAACTTCAACCATAAATCAACATAAGCTAATATCACTCTTCCCTCCAAGTCATTAGCTGCTCTCTGCTGAAATTGGAAAGGAAGTAGCTCAATTTATAACTTGAACCTGTTGTCGGAGAGCGATTCAATTAGAGTGTACTGGGGTGGGGGTGGGGGTGGGTGAAGTGGGGGGCAGCAATACTGAATATTTCTTCCTTAGTGCTCAGAAACATTATGAGGTACAATATGCTGTGTCAAAATTAACTACAATTCCAAAGTCCATTTGTACCATGGACTTCAGTATTGTCTTTTTAGTTGTATTATGAAATACTTTTAAAGAGTTTTGTCTGATAAAGATATGTTTCTTCTTTTTTTTTTTCATTTGCATAATTTTGCATTCATTTGTCTTATCAAGTTAACACAAAGAGATTTTTGTCAATGTCATATTGGTCTCAGGCATTCAGGTAATGGTATCACCCAACCTTGGTACATAGTACACCTTGCATAACACAAATTAATGGCAGTTTGTTATTATCATTATTTAAAATTATATAAGAAAGAAGAGGTGAAACAACTACAAACTGCTGTACATGGTGATAGACGACGGAGACAGTTGTGCAAGTTTCCATGCTGAGTGAAGGGTCCAGTATTGTTTTTTTTTTGTTTGTTTGTTTGTTTGTTTGTTTGTTTTTTGGGGCTTTTTTTCCCCTAATGTTATGATCTTTACCTGAGAAAAATATCTTTTACTACAGGCTTACTGCTCCCCTGTGTTTGTTGCCCCCCTGAGTCACGGCTCAGAGGGCATATGGTCTGTGGTAAAGAATAGAGAGAGCACACGTTTTGAGCTGC
>JBBMJY010000002.1:1918938-1940120 GCA_037833715.1 Toxotes lorentzi | reverse complement strand
GCGGGGAAAGACAAACGAGCAGGAACACAAGAGGAAGGGCAAGCTACCTGAAACACAAGGGAGAACAGGTTACCAAATTAAAAGCAGAAATCAGACAACAGACAAAACATAACCTAACAGAGTTTTCTGGATATGACAAGTTTTTTTTTCTGTGGGTTCATCCGTTTTATATTTCACATTAAACATAATTATTTGATCCATTGTTCATATAAAATATGTTGTTTTTTAGCAGCTTTAATCCAATCGTATGTGATGTCATGTAATGGGAATCATTCATGTATTTTATTGAGCTTGACATTTCATTGTGGTCTGTACAGATATAGACAATGGCTTTATATGAAATACATATGTGTGCTTTTCTGTCAATACCATAATATACAGATGCTGCATTTTATTACAGGGGACTTTCTTTCAATTATGTGAAGTTTCCATATTTTTTCCCAAACAATTTTGTGTAATTTTACTTTTTTTTTCCAGGCCTAGATTTTTTTTTCATGACAGTAAAAACCCTGCTTGTCATGTCTTTTCCATTTGATTCCACGTCGATTGTGTTTTCTGCTACTTCTTATTTGTTGAATTGTGCGTCATTCTCTTTGCATCCAAACCGCTATTTTGAAGCGCACACATGTAATTTTGGAGGCTTTATGTCCTGGTGGGCTCATTCTCTCTTTTCTCCCACCGCTTAAAGCAGAACGCACACAAGAAACGCTGACTCCCACAGAGTCGAATAAAAGGCGACACTTTTATCTCTGCTTTTCGCATTTCTCTCGCTCCAGTCTGTTTGTATTGTCTTTGTGTGTTCTGCACTGTAAAAGACATAAGTGGAGATGCTTGACATGTCAAGAGAGGATTCTGAGATGTGAGGTGGAACAGAAGAGAAGGAGAGGAAATGAGACGAGAGAGGAGGAGGAGGAGGAGGAGGAGGAGGAGGAAAGGACTGAGGGGGGAACAGAGAGCACGCCGTGGGGGTTGAAGTGAGCGAGCAGGAAGAGCAGGCTGTAGATGTTGACGTCCAGATGGCCTCAGAGGCATGCGGCATATGTCACACGCCAACTGGCCCACGCCTGCATCTGCCAGACCCTACAGAGGTTGGACACAACGCTGGCAGGGTCAGTGGTGGCGCACAGACCTGGACACGGCCGATCATGTCTTATGATGATCATCGACAGAGGAGGGAGGCGAGTGTGACCTGACAGAGTGAGGGCTCCAAGTCAGGTCAGGTGGTTTCATGCTCTTCAGGATGCAGATTAAAAGGGGGACATATGGACGCACCTGACCTGGTCTGGTTAGATATCAGCACATTCTGAGACAGGGACTGAAAAAAAAAAAAAAAAAGTTAGCAGAGGTGAGGAAAATGCATACACACACACACACACGGCTTTCCAAGTCCATCCATTTCCAAGTGCGCCGCAAAAAATATCATCACACACCAGGTTCATGGAGACAGAGCCCATCGTGTTTCATTTCAGTCCCTGTTGTTTATTTGTTTTTATTTGTTTGTTTTTTTTAATTCACACACAAACACAAAGCGCAGGTGGGACATATACAAGTATGTGTGAGGGTGTGATAGAAACTTTAAGAGGCTTAAATGAAAACAACACCCAAAAGACACACAAATACAAAATCACCAGTTCATTTTAAATGTTATTGTTCAATAATTACAAATGTAAAATAAGTAAAAAAAAAAAATATATATATATATATATAGAGAGAGAGAAGAAGGAGTAATTGCCATATTTGAATCAGTCAGATTTGATGAATGCTGACGTCAAACACAGTCACACAGTTTAAAAAAAGAGAGGTGCAGAGGTACAAGCTTTGGAAAAAGCTGCTAATTTAATAAACTCTTCCTGCAGCTGCAATATGTTGTACAGATAAGTTGGAAAACTTCTTACCCGTACAATATTACACTATGTTAAATATGGATACATTAAACTAGAATATAATGTTACAATCATTACAAATGCCTTTATAATAAACAACTCACTTTCATCACAGCCAACATACACATCATACCGTCTTTGAGTCATCATCTAGCAACAACAACAGGACAACAGGACTCTTTATTAGAGTGTTTAGATATGTTAGGCTGGTAGTTAGACTGTGAATTTCTGAAAATGTAAGATAAATGTAAGATTTAACTCTAACTCAGTTCAGACAGGGGTCTGTAACAGGCAGGCATTCGGAAAAAGTGTACAAGGCAGACGACGGCAACAACAGGTTCAGGCAAAGATCAAGAGTAGGTGGGCAAACTAAGATAAAGCAGACTTGAATGAGTGCAAAGACAATCTGGCAAACAACTCCTGAAACAAGACTACTGTATATACAAAGAATGAAGGGTCGGAGGACTGGCCCTGACACCAAACGACCTCAGAGGAAAACTGTTTTCTTGTTTGTATTTCTGTTAGCTGTTAGGTTGTGATTACTGTTTATTTTACATACCACAGCAAGCTGAAACAATCTAGCTGTTAGCTAGCACTAGCTTACATGCAAATCATAATTGCTAATGCTAATGAGAAAGACTGTAAATGATACTTGAGCAGTGTGAAGAGCAGTGCAACAATGGTGTTAGCCAAGCACAACACAAGTGGCAATGCTATTCAGCAGGCCACATGGAATCGTAAATTATAGAAGAATTATGTGTTTCCAGGCAGACAGATGAGATAATGTGTGAAAGTTCATTAGCATGATGCATGAAAGTTTATCTTTTATTCACTTTGAAAGTGTTTCTGTTACTCTGCAGGCTTTGTAACTGTGTTGCTCTAAAAATACCACATGCTTGCTGCTCATACATCTTCAGCTCATTGCTGAAAGGAAGTGCCAGATCTGGTTGCTTGTGGTCTCCTGAGGTTACCATAACGGGTGATGCTGATGTCGATTTCGACTCTTTCAGGGGTCTGGCAGTTTGCCATTGGATGAATATGTTATGTAAGCAACAGAGGGCCAATTGTGTGAATTCTCTTTTTGCTAGAATACTATAAATACTGTGATCCCTCTGAAAAGCCTATCTCTCTGACATCTGACTCCTGGGAGGAATTGTCTGCTATATATTGCACAATATATATATGTTTAAAATTTCAACCCATCGTTGTTCTGCATGCTATTTCAGGAGCGATGAGTCTTCTACAATCAGCTTCCACCACATAATTTAGAGGTTCCCCTCCGACATGTCTAACGTGATTGCTGACTTCTGGGAAGAAGCTCTTTCTGATCAAAGCCCCCCCAGGAGGCTGAGGAAAACCTTGGGCTACCTTCAAGAAGTCAGACAACAATAAGTACCTTGAACCTTTAATAACTGGGTGGAAATTGAATTTGGTTACTCTTTATAAGTTCTAAAAGTGTAAGGGTTTAGTTTTAAAGTCGACACTTACTGTGGTTGAAGCTTTTTGTTGTGTTGTTCTAAGAGAAGGAATTCTTAAGCAATTTGCCAAGAAGGAGAGAACATCAGTTTCTCTTGCCTAAAAGCAAGGCACTATAAATAAGGTGGGGTGGTAATTCCTTGCCTATGGGGTCATTCAGAGAGTCCAATGAAGGCGAATTAGGAGGCCTGGAAAATGTGAATGGAGTTCTCTGATTCAAGACACCCAGGAACAGACAGAAGTTTATGAACAAATAGGGAATGTTGCAGCTTTTTTACTTTTAACACCCCAGGTTGATGGTTGGGAACGACAGTTCTAGCTCAAGAAACATTTTAATATGTAAAGCTGATTGCTGAGAGTGATTGTGTTGTTTTCCTGCAGTGGCATTGAGACTAAGCCTGGCAAAATAGATTAAAGTCCCATTGGGAAAGTGCAGAGAGAGGGAATAAAAGGGGAAGTGAGTCCTTGTTAATGTTTTAAACTAGGAGTGGAAATGCTTGGTTAATGAGTACATGGTTTCTGAATAATTGAGTTTTTCTTTTCTCTTTTCTCTGATTTTAGGGGGAATTCTCTCTCCCCCCTCCTATTTGTGTTTGTATTAACCGAGTAATCTGAGCTGTGTGTGTGTGTGTGTGTGTGTGTGTGTGTGTGTGTGTGTGTGTGTGTGTGTGTGTGTGTGTGCGTGTGTGCGTGTGTGTGTGTAGGAGGAGGAAGAGAAAGACAGCAGAGCAGCTGTCATGTGTTTGTTGTGCCTCAAATAAGCTCATGTGTGTTGAAGCAGTGAGCGTAGGTTAAATGGGGAAGAATTAAGTGCTTCTTGCTTATCTTAAGAGAATCTGTGAAAGGAGTTTCAGCTCAGTGAGCTGATGCCATGGTCATTTGGAGTTTGTTGTGATAACTGCATAGGCATGTTCTTGGGAGATATCCTGCTCTGTGCAATATACCGATGTGCTATTCATTGATCCGTCAGGATCATGTCATGGATCGTGTCAGTGGTCTCCTGTGTGGTGATGGTGACCAACCTTCCAGGACGGGGATCATCTTCCAGACTCTCTCTGACACGTTTGAATTCAGCAGCCCGCTTCTTGTCCCTTGCCACCATGTCCTTGTGGACGCTTTGGGACTACACAAAGGCCAGTGTCCATTTTCTCGCTTGCAGTTTTCAATTATCCAAAACAGAAATACCACAAAAGTTATTAGCTTCAAACTTGCAGCATAATCACTCAAAGAGTTGAACTACACATGCATGTAATGAGAGCTGTATAACTCATCTCCTTCTACCTTGGGCCACAAATTCATCAATCACCCCGCGTAAAGAGCAAAGTGACAAAGCTGTGTCCAGTGAAATGTGTGAATGAAGCTTTCTGTGTGTGAAATATACATCATTCATTTGTTATTGTCCCAGAATGTCCAGTGAATCTGGCAGGAAGAGACTCATTATATGCTCTGAGCCTGACATTTTGTTTGCACTGGAAATGGGTTCAGCTCTGTTAATGAAACCGTGGCTGTCGTGGTATGCCACACCCCAACTGCCCTCAGCTATGGTAATTGTTGGTTGATAATTGTTAGCTGCAGTTCAAAAGCTGACCTAAGGAGAAAGAGCCAGCATCCATCCTTCCCACTGCACATCGAATGCTCACAGAATAGTTCAACTGGCAGATCAAAAACTATCTTTCGCTATGATTCATGATTTTGTGATGGACACCCTGGAGTCTAAAGATGAACTCATGAATATGATGTGGGTCTGATCAAGGATGCCACTTCATTAGTTGTGGTTCCTTAAAGATGGTGGTTCTGAGACCTGATGCAGAAGAGGACATGACTCCCATCATTGGGCAGCTCCTAAGGATGGAATTATTGTTCCAGCTCCAACATCTCCACGCAGCACTTCACTTCTTCTAACAGAGAAGCTGGTGGAAAGTCTTGGTGACTTGTTCATGAGTACTGTGCTGTAAATGTACTCTGTATTCTTAACAGCAACTTTATTCCACAACACAATTCTGCAATTTGCAGTCTATCAAAAGCATTTAGTTAACACATTTTGTTTTTAATATCGGTTAATAACAAATTCATATCACTAATCAAGGTCTCATCAAGCTTACACACATTAAATGTGCGTTCATGCATTGCTCAAAACTTACTTACAACCTGGTTGGCAGACCTTTTTTTTTTGAATTTCCAGATCAGAGCTAGGAAAGCTGAGGAGTCGCCTACAGCTGAAGATGAGAAGTAAGTTTCAGTGCCTGTATCTGCTGTATGTCATGGAAACGTGTCTGTTATACCTCAGCTCTGTGACAGTGTTGTGTTAGTGTACACCATTTCTGGCCTCAGCAATATGTACAAAATTTAACAACACAGCTTTACTTAATCAAAGTGTATGAAAACAATACAAAAACATCATTCACACCTCTCGAATGCCTTTTGTACACATTTTAAAATGTCTTATATCTCTGAAACTACATAACACTGTGGAATAACTGTTAAAAATATTTCTTATTTAGTAAAGGATACCTTATGTTAGTCTTGCAAACTCTTCAAGTCACAGATGGGTCTGCACCAATCACAGCGTTTGCCGTGCTATTTCAAGCCCACCAATAGCTCCAGCGATGATGCTACACCATTTGGTTTACAGTATGTGGCTAATTCCACAATGTAATTTAACAGACTGCATTAAGTCGAGGAACCTTCTAAAACAAAAATAAGATCCACCCAGAAAAGTAATGGATGACTGGGGCTGCCAGCAGCAACAGTATGATAAAGACCTGGTTCTTCTGCAGAAGGAGGCAAAGCAGGTGCAGTGAATGCTTGAACATTAACTGTTTTACAACACAGTCTCTACCAAAGTAGTGACTTGGACGTGCAGGGAAAATGTGACACACAAGAAAAGATTAAAGGCCGTTTCTCTAGATCGGTAAATCTTCTCCTCTAATTTGCACCCTCCCCTGCAGGATGCTGTACCGGACTCTTCGGTGGTCCTGTTCCAAGTCATTGGCTGTAGTGATCTCTGTGTACGTGGTCCGTTCATGTTGTTCCCTCCTCTTCATTCTGCCATGACTCTCTCTTTTTTTCTTCCTCTATATGTTGTTTAACTGCAGCGTGTTAACCTCTGTGTTTTGTTTGGATTTGGCCAGTGCTGCTAAGATTTTAGGTCAGTTAAATTTTACGGTTCTGTCTTATCTAAATATTACCATTGTTACCATTACTGTCATTGATCTTGGAGGATAGATTAAATGGAAATTCAGTTAATTAAAATTGATTTTTACATGCAGGTGTATCAACAACTGAAGATGAAGATAGCCTGAGCATTGCGGGCGCACTCAGTCCTCCCATCAGAAACCAACTGTTGGCCCTGAGAGCCAGATTCTGTTTGGAGAGGGAGACTCGCCTGAGCACCACTCAGGCAGTGAGTACTTTCCATTACAAATGTAATCTGTATTTTGAAGTTGGTTTGTATGTGTTTTGTTTGTTTTCTTTCAGGTACCTGGGCCTTTAAGGCAGCATCACAGCTCACCCAAATACTCTGCTGCAGGCAACAACAGAAGAAGGTGAGATGCCTTTTCCAGAGACTCACCCATAGGTGCAGAAGGTGAGTTGACAGCCTTTTTTTTTTTTTTTTTTTTTGGCCTTTTCAAATTAAACTCATAATTTTAAAACAACAAAAATATCCTTATTTTATTTTTGCCTGATAACGTCCTTTGGCAGGTGCAGGCAGGCAAACCAAGAAAAACCTGGAAGGGCCATGAGCCACAGAATATTAGAACAGAGTGCTGAGGGTTGGATGTTCTCGTTTCAAACCATAAAGGTTTTCTAAACACCTAAAGGTAGCTTAGTAGTAATTAACCCAATATCACCATGAATTTCACTTACATATCAGGTGGTTTTTAAAAAAATTTTAGACCAAACTTTGCTTGACATTTATATTATGTGACAGTGATGATGAACATATGAGAAATAAGCAGTTAAAGTATATATTGTATTTATTTGTCTTTGGTTCTGCCTCCTCTGGGGTTTTAACACAAGACCAGTTTCTGGAATTCCTGAGTTGAGGTGGCAAGTTCCCCCTACAGCCAACACTTGTGACAGGACCATGAGGCTGCCAACATGTCGAGCGAGATTTGAGGATTTCTTCCACTGGAGGGGACTGGGGATAATCCAGTTACCCTGTTTTGCATTGATGTAAGTGGTGGCAAACTAAATTTAAAGTGGAATTTAGAGCAAGCATCAACAGACAACACTGAAAACACTTAAAACCTTTATGCAAAGTTGGCAGTAACTTATTAGAATAGATTACCAGAACTTAACCTACCAGTAAGAAAATGTACATAACTTTGTCAAACCAATGTTTTTTTGGTTTGTGATTAGGGAACGAATTCCATGTTTACAACTGTTCACCTTTTTCGTTTCAGTCATTGCACTTTGTGTCCCATATTTGGGCGTATCTGAGCAAAAAACGCTGTGTCAGCATCCTTCAGCGCCGTGCAAGATTATATTGTAAGTGGTGCGGCCCTCGTTGTCCTAGCAGGCATAGCAACATTCAGTGGAAGTGTTCAGTGGCTTAGTAAGCACTCAGCTGTAGCACTTTGAATAACATAAGTGACTGAACACCACTGTTCAGTGTGTGTGCTGAAATGTATTTTCCTTATTGTTCAATACCAGTTTATGAAAATGCTGTCCGCTGTTGATTTTTACTGTGGTAACAGTGCAGTGTGTATATATATATATATATATATTTATAGCATTTTGTCTCTGCTTCCCTGCCAGTTCAGCTCAAGGCCTTGAAGACCAAAGGAGCGTTTCTGATAAATTCTGTGTAGATTAAAATGGATTAATATTACAATATATTTGAAAGTCACTTTGAACACCTGACTAATTGTGGTTAAGGTGGATTTCAAAGGAACTGAAGGTTTTGGGTTTGGTGAGTGTGAAAATAATGGGAATCATTTTCTAGGGGTTTCACAGTCACCTATAAATTAGTGAACACATTTCTGTCTTGAGGTGCACTGTTTAGTAAGGCACTTTGCAGTAGTGGGTCTATATCTGGTCTAATTTCATGTGGGTGTTTTTTTTTTTTTATTCCACTCACTCTTGCTTCATTTCTGGTTCAAACAGTAAAAAAGAAAATAACTGTACACACTTTACTTTGTCCTGCTCTGGTTGCTAGAAGATGATGTGATGAAAAAGACAGCCACAGATTTCAAAGAACACACAACATGTATTGTATGTCTGCTGTAGTACATGGGTGTTGTTTTTTCTGAAGGCGTTTATAATATTTATTTGTAAAAAATATATCTTCTGGACACTAAAGGTAAAAACACAGGGAAGAATAATACCATGGCAACACAACACCTAAACATTACGCTGTGTTGTCATCATGAAATTGTGTGTGTAACAAAGTAGGCTGTGTAGACTGGTGTGGTAGAAATAGGCCTACAGTATTTGGGTATCCAACACTAGATAAATTAGTCTTGATAATGCCTATGCTATAATTAGAGTGGACACTGAGGGATGTCTTCAGTCACTTGCGAACAAAAGTATTATATATAGCCTATATGGGTGAGCAGAGTGAATATATGTAGGCCAATGACTATTTAAAAAGTAACTGTAAAGTGCCACAAATGTTATAATAGTAAAATAATGCACGTGTAGCACGTGGCCCTTATGGTATCTGCTGAGTAGCATTATGTACATACCACCCTCACACTCTCTTTTTTCATAATCTCTTTACTTATGTGGATACATGACAGAGGAGGTGGTTTTATTTACTGTAGACACAGTAGATATTAGTGGTGTTTTCAGTTAATGTGGTTTAAGTGCAGCTTGTGTGTATTGCCCGTATCCCATTCTCTTCACACTGGCTGACATTTTGCTATATACTCCCTCTTATCAAAGCACAGCCTGAGCCTGCACACAGCCCTCCTCCCACACAAAAAGAACAGATTAGTGACTTGTAATGAAAATTTATGCAAGGGTTAATCTCTCTCGCACTCTCACTTGCACTGCCTCCTTTTCTCATAAAAAAAAGACTGATGCTATCTTAGCTTTCCAAACCATTTTCCATTTTAACAACGGCAATTATTTCAGCCTATTTGAAACGGGAGAGAGAAAGAGAAATGTATCTCGGGGAAAGTAACAGCTCAGCCTGTCTATCATTGTTTAATTGTGTTGGCAAAGTGGAACAGTGTGCCAATGTGACCTTCCACTGCTTCAAATCGTTCAAAATGAGCCTGGATTCACAGGCTGGGACATACAAGCTGCAAACTTTTTTTTTTTTTTTTTTTTTTAGCACCTATTAAGATGGTGAGATGTATATAGAACAGGCTTTTAATGTCTCAAACTAGTCTACCCCCCCAAAAAAAGTTTGTTGGTGTACTATATTACTATATGTTGATTTCAGAAGTGCAGAAACACATCAAGACTCAAGTGATGAACTGCCATGCAGCCATGCATGTCAAACTGTACTTCAGACATGTGATGACACAGATTTAGATTTGGACATGGACAGGAGGAACATGTCCATTAAGGTCAAGGTGCTCCTGCACAGTCTCATTGTATCAGCATCTGGCTGATAAGCAGTGAAGCTTGATTGTAATGGATTATTGTGCTGAAGTATGGCACAAAGTTTGAAGATTAATAATTGTAAAAGGCCTTTAAAATGTTGTACACTTCTTCTGTTTATGACAAGTGTCATAAGACAAATAGGAAAATGAATAAAGTAAATGTGGCGCATCAAAATAAATCACCGTGTTGTCAGCATAAAATCTGAAATTGAAGTAACAATGTTCAAGTTGTTGTAAAAAATAAAGAAACAGATCTTTGATAATAAAACATATTCTTTGACAATAGATGGATACAGATGGTGAAATTCAACACTTCCTTCTCTGTCTCTGTCTCTGCCGGCATCAGACCTCTCGGTCCAGTGTAAATGTCCAGCTCAGTGGACGTAACCACAGGACGCCTGTGAACCGGTGTGAATCTCTGGCCTTGCTGTTGTTGTGGTGGAGGTAGATAACACTGATGTGTGTATTCTGAGGATAAAAGGCGGCAGCAGCTTCCAGCTGATAGCAGGTTTCCAACAACACGACACAATACTGTAGATGAGTAATCAGCTACCTCAGCTTTTAGCATTTATTAGGTACATTGATCAGCCTCTTTCCCACTCAAGTGATTGAGAAAGAGGTCTCAGGCCTTTGGACCCTGCTGTTTGTACTGTACATATACACCGTTGGTGTGCACTTACTGTACTCTGCACAGTAGTGTGTTTCACTTTCTTTGGCCTTCAGAACACAGGACATAAGATGCTTGATTTACTCTGCACAGATTTTGCTATAAATCTGATTGACGATGACTCAGTTCCATTAAGTGTTAAGTGTCCCAGTAAGCTATTATGACTGTGAGGCAGCATGCACGGCCTAAATGGAATGCAGTTGTTTTTAATGTGATTGATTACGCCCGTGCCTTTCCTGCAATGACCAGCCAAAATGCATGCTGTGAAAAAGGTCTGTTAGAGGCTCTAACACTGACAGAGCACATGCAGTTTGTAGATCTGTTGATATAATGTGTAGATACAGTTTACCGCTGCGTGTGTGCAGATCAATGGGAGATTTGTCTTAAGCGGCAGGTGCAGGTCATGTGTTTTAAGAGTTTTGGATTTACAGATAAGAAGAGTGATATTAGGATTTTTCAACTGCACAGAATTCAGTTCTAACAGTGTGATTTCAGTTTTTAATTGTGCCTCCTTTAACAAAATTGCTGAAGACAAATTCAAACCATAATTGGTCAGTGAAAAAGCCATATTGTAATTTCTGGTCAGTTCAGTAGAGGTTCATTTCTTAGTGGTTGCAAAATGCGAAAATACAGTTTTGTTTCAGAAAATCAGAGCTGAGGGCAGCCGTAAGCAGCGTAAGGTCTTATTTAATGAAGATTTGATATCTAACACCTACAGAATCAATATTCCATTTTTTTAAGCATGCTTACATTTTGCATTTACTCACGTAAATTTGTATTTCATGAAATTATCACAAACTAACTCTCACACGAGATTCATTCATTTCAGCAGAGAAAACCTGGTCGGTTTCTGTGACTTTGGGAGACCAGACCTCATAATTACCTCCTCATTCTCCTCTTAGCCAGTTAATGTGATCCTGCTTGGAGACTACAAATGTGTAGCAGAGAGCCTGTGTTGATCATGTATAACATTTAAATTTGCTACTGCAAAAGAATATTGCAGTTCAGGGATTGCTAGCCTGCTCCATTAACAGCTGTCCACATAAAAAACAAACAAACAAAAAAAACACTAAATGATTTGCCCTGAATAGAGATCTGCATTCTCACTGTCTCTCCTCTGTTTATACGGATGTTAACATTACCATCAGCTCTATTTCTATTTGAGTACTGTGGCTATCTGCCAACTATGGCTATCCTCTCCAAACTTTAGAAGGCAGGGATGCTGTGAGTTGATAAGGCAGCCATTTCCTTATCAGGACAGATAAGAGATAAAAGTATGGACAGAGGCTGGACTGTTAATTAGAGCATCGATTCAACAGGACTCTGCTTTAGCAACCACTGGCAACAGTGAGGGGGTGGAGCCTAGTGGACGCAGGTTATTTCATCGCACACACTCACACTCACACACACACACACACACACACACACACAGCTCGTCCCATGCAAGCAGTGAGCAGGCTCCAGTCATGACAGCGAAGGACAAGGACAGGCCAGGGACCACTGATAAGCAGCCACAATCAGACCAGACACACAAACAAGCATAGCTGCATATGCAGACACACACTCAAATTAGGAGCACAATAAAACACACTGCATCCATCACATTAGACAAAGGTCAGTAGAATAATCATTGTATTACTGAGTAACCAGTGTTCGAGGCTGCAGGTTGCAGTTTCAGGCCGTGTTCTGCTTCTTCTTCTTCTTCTGGCTCATTCTTGTTTCCCTCACTCTGTGTCGCTTCACCAGTTTCTAAAATGTTAATTCACAGTCAACTGTGTACATTATCCATTCACCCCAGCACTAATTCCAGAAAGAGAACTAATATTGGTGTTAAAGGCAAGGCAAGGCAAGGTTTATTTACCATTCGCACACAAGGTAATTCATAATGCTTTACAGATTACATTACAGTCAAATCATAATCAGATAACATTAAAGTCATAAATAATAGAATAAAAGCAATATATTAAAACATTGGATCACAGAAAATAGAAAAAGTTGGAGGAAGATGTATAAGATGTATATCTGGGGGGTGGGGTGGGGGGGGCTGGCCCTTTAAATCAGGACCATGATCAGGAGACTGTCCTCTCTAGATGACCGCCGTGTTTTGAGGAAAAAAAAAAAAAAGAAAGTTCCCTTTCGTGGAGTTCAAAAGCACAACAGTACAACTCAAATATTAATATACAGCACACTAAATACATACAACCAACAGCCGATCTTTTATTAACTGAATGTATTATTCACTGCAGAACACTGACATTCCTCTTTGTGCTTGATAATCAGCCAATCAGCCCTGTAAGGCAGCTGCTACAGTGACTTATGGTGCAATAAAATATGTGTTCACCATTACACTCTGCTTCCATTTATAAATGGCCTTTTACATTACATCAGCATTACACTATATGGAAACCCCAAACATGTATTCTTTGTAGAGAAATCACTGAACTTGTGAAGTTTAAGAGAAGGTCTACTCATTTCTTCTGTATCCATCCATCTTCTCACATATATACAGTGTATTATAGTGTATTATATTACCACCATGTAACAGTGTGTATTCATTGAGCACATGGTATAGCTATGGGTCTAACTTTAGTCTCCATAATTTAGTCTTTAATTGCATTGTGTGTTACCTACGTGTTTGTATTTGTAATTTCTGTGAAGTGGCTGCTGCAACACTTCAGTTTCCTTTGAGGAGTAATAAAGTTTATCCATTCCCCCATCCATCCATCCATCCATCCATCCATCCATCCATCCATCCATCCATCCATCCATCCATCCATCCATCCATCCATCTATCTATCACGTACCATACAGATTGTGTCAGATTGAAGTGCCATCCAGAACGATTACATGAATTACTAGTGAAGATTTTACTCCCTGCCTCCTCCTGTAATGTCAGTCCTGTACCAATAGGGTTTAAGTATCTCATTTCATTAAATTACCTATTTACCTATTGGCTTATGATCATTTTCTCTTGTACCAGTCAGAACATCAGTAAAATACAGGAAGGACTGTGTGTCCTGTCCAGGAGGGTTGTACAAATAATGGGGAGAGTAGGCTGAGTATTCATAACACACCCATGTCAGGATCACCACGCTTAGCACAGTGGTGTGTACTGGCTCAAATGGAGAACACACACATTGACCATAAAAGCTACTTTTCTGCTTTGAAACTAGGGACCTTTGTGTCTGTTGGAATGGGTTCATCAGTTCTATCGTCTGCCACTTCCACTTTCTTTGTGCACATGTTCAGGAGGGTTTAAAAATGTACTTACTTCTCAAACAAAGGGAGAAAATAATGAATCTCATTCTAAGAGCGTACACACAGGAGCGTACACACACTCATTTGCTGTGCGCTACGGCTGATGAATGAGGCCCCCGTGAACTCACATAGGATCCAGTTATTTACTGGGGTCCGCAGAATATTTGTAAGGAGATTACGACTGTTTAAGGTCACAGTGATCAAACAACCCATGTGCTACACAGAAGTTAATGCAGAAGCAGTGACATGAGATAAAGCACAGAATTAATATTCATGATCTGTACTGAGTAACAACTCTTAGTTTTGTGTTACTTATAATGGAAACTGTGCGAAATCACAGTACAAACTATAAAAAGAGGACCTAAATATATTTTATAATATAAAATATAAAATGTGGATGACAACCAGTTAACAGGCCAAATTACCACCTGTGGTTATTACTTATTAACTGTCCTATCACAGTTAACTGCAAAGTTCCTGTTTCCTCAAAGGACCCTGAATGTAACATGCAGAGAGATGGGACAGACAGTGATCATGGCAGAGGAATGCTAATATTAAATCACGAAACCAAAAGTAAAGAACCTTGACTTTAAGCAGGCTGCGTGCATGAAAACGGCATTCTGATACCACGGTATGAATGTTTAAAAAAAATAAACAAACAGAAATCCAAAGTTTACCAGCAAAGGGAAGTAAAGAGAAGGTCACATCTAATGATGGAGAAATAAGAGAGCAGCCCTGAGGAACTGTTTTGCAGTAAAAGTAAGGTGGCCCAGGAAGGACAAAAGCTCATATCTGTGGAGGACGATAATTTCAAATGAGCCAGCTCAACTGAGAGTTTTCTCAGTATCAAAGGGATGATAAGTTCTGAAACAGGTCGCTTGAGTAACATTGAGGAAGATAAAGGAATCAACAAGATGCACATCAAGCCAGTGGAGGATGAATGACAACCTGCCTTAATTAATGTTTAATGCCAGTTCATTACAAATGGGTTCTTGTTGTCGTTGTTTGGGTTCATATTGTTTTTCAGTCTGCTCATCAAACCAACTTCTGAGGTCAATCCCACACAAACTGTACGCACACTAGAGTTCCATTATCCAACTCAAACCCAACAGGTCTCAACAAAACATCAGGGTTCATCTGTCTTCTGCCACACACAAAGGATATTTCCTCTTCCTTCCATTATGTGATCTACGGTGTAGATATTGGGGGAGAGGGTGGAGGTTGGATTGGTTGGTACTGTAAGTGTTGGATTATTTCATTTGCAATGTGATCATTGTTCATGTTGTATTACCAAAGCTCATTACTTTATTTATGAAAAGGCTGATTAGAGTTCTGGGTGCTTTTTTTTTTCTTTTCTTTTCTTTTTTTTTTTTTTTTTAAAGAAGAACCACGGTGTTGGTACAATTTTAGCTGTTCTGTAATCAGTCCTAACATTCATCATCTTTGACATTAGTAACTTGGAGGATTAATATTTCTTGAACTATAACGTGCCATACCTACCTCAACCTCTCACAGGTGGATCAGCAACTGAGTTATTTCTGTACAGGTCTTCATGGACATTATATTTGGGATACATGAGCCCCAGCATGCCCAACTGATAAGTCATTCTTCCTTCTATCAGGAGAAGCCTGGCAGCAGCAGCTTGAGCAGCACAGAGACGCACAGACTAGTGTGCTGCAGGTTCTCAGGTGAGCTCTGATGTCAAAATGAGATTTCTGGCTGTAAGTTCATGTGCTGATTAAATAAAAAAATAAAGAGTGGAGGTTTTTGAAAGGGTTTAAATGTAGGTTCATGTTCAGCATTGAATTCCATTAACTGCAGGAAACGAGTTGTCTATCTTAAATCAACAGACCAAGGTATACCAAGGTAAAATAACAGTGGAGTCAGGAGCAGGAAGTGGGTCTGTAAACTCTGATCAATGTTTCTAATAGACTGTTTGCCTGTGTGAGTTTGTGTAATATGTTTGTTTTTTTTTCTTTAGATTTAGAGTACAAAGTGATTATTTCTGACAGGAATTATGAACAAACCTGGAGAAATAAGACCCAGAAATGTTATTTAAATAGAATCCACCATATTGCCTTTGGCAATTAATCAAAAAGGAAGATCTCCTGTGAAACCAGTAAAGCCTGAACTCCTGCTTGATCTAATCTTAAAGACAGGGCATTTCGAAGGGTGAGCAGACATGACCTTAAATGCATCTGTTCTCTCACCTCACCACCACTGCCATCCTTTCTCTGCTGTAAGTTTGATGAGCCTGGAGTGGAATTTGACTATGCACACTTGCAAAAGGGCCAGATGAGGCTGCAGACCAATCGAATACCAGCCAAATAAACACAAGAGAGAGAGATTCACACACCTGGATTTTTTTTTTCACTGAACTAATTTTAGTCACATCAGGTTGTATGTAAGTTCAGTAAAAAAAAAAAACAACAAAGAGTCTGTTTCGTTTACTGATCTTCTCCAGACAGTTTGGTGGTGAATTTGATCTCGGTGGGAAACTGACATTGGGCGAGACTGACTGAGATACAGCCAAGCTACACAGATGATGAAACACAATGAAAATGTTCATTAACCCTTTTAGTCCCACCGGGAGGCTCAAATTCCAGCCATGTTTTTTTTCTTCCCTTCTTGAACTTTGTAAATCATCACAGAAAAACACCCTGTCCGTAGAAGCAAATGAGCCGTCAAGCTCGCTTGTAATCTCTCCTTGTGCGCTGCTGTGACATCCAAGCAACACACATGCATCGGTTTGGGGATGTCCCAAAGCCATTAAGTTGGGGGGTTGAGGGCGTAAAGAGTTCACAATTACTATTGTGAATACTTACTACACTAGTAGTTATGATGTGTTTATGAATAATAAACTTTATAGATAGATAGACCTTTGACCTCTTTTAAGTTAGAAAGGTCAGCAATACGGTTTGACTGGAGCTTATACTTTCAGGAAATGTAATAATAATTATACATACTATATAAAGTAACTGTAAAGTAATTTGTTTTGCCTTTAATGGTTATTTATTGGTTATCATCATCTGGACTACTGACGACGACTCCAGAAAGAAGTAAACTGTTACAGCCAGCAGTTGGTTGGCTTAGCTTAGCAATAAAGACTTGAAGCAGGAGGAAACAATCAGCCTGACTCTGTCCGAAAGGTAAAATAATCCACATACCAGCATCTCGCAGTGAGGCGCAGTGATTAATAACTCAGTTGTTTAATCTGCACAAGATTAAACACACACACAAAAAAACAAAAAACAAACAAACAAACAAAAAAAACAATCACTTTACAGGGGGTTATGGGGTATTAGGAAGGCTTCTTATACTGGAGCAGTTTCTTCTTGTCTTGGTGTCACAGTGAGGTTGCCAGGCAACTAGGGGAGACTCTAGGAAGCAACTGACCCTGGCCAAGAAACAGCCTGGTGCACAAACCTCCTTAAAACCACATTGTCACATTTACACTTCAGTTAAGTAAATGTCATATATGTGTGCACTAATCATTGGTTAGCAACATCAGAATCAAAATGTTAGCAGATTAGCCCTAAGGCCAGCGCTGTGGATCTATGGATGTCCATATCTGTCAGTATGTTGTTCAGTTCATCACTTCAGTCCAGGCTGAAACATCACAAAAAGCAAAGGATGGATGTTAATAACTTTTGCAAAGAAGAAATGTGCCTTTATTAACACATCCAATACAATGAAAATGTACATTTATGTCATAAAAAATAAGTAGGAGTCTTCTCGTGTTTCTTTTTAAAAGGTGACCTTCTACCTACCCAGTGTTTGAATAGTTTCAGCAGCAGCTGGTGAAATGATCACAATCTATCTGTTGAAACACAGCCTTAATGTTTCAGAATCAAAAGCAGAGAAATCCATTCAATGTCTTAAAGGTCTCAGAGTTCAAAGCTGAGTTTTTAAGCCACTCAGTCAAAGACAAAGCAGCCTTCAAAACAATCAGGGAACAGGAGCATTACCTTAAATTCATGGAAATAACCTGCAAAATCAAAGTCCTCTCTTGAATGCCAGCAGGAGCACGCTAAGCAACACAAACACAGCAGTCATTCACAAGGGAACACAGAGGAAAATTAGAGTGTCAGCACACGGTGCTTTCCAATCCAGGATGCCTTTAACTGTCTTTGCAACTTACATGATGTAAAACCGCTGCAGAGAGGTGTAAGAAACCTGGGGTTCAGCTCGCCACCTTTTACAACACTGACTTTGCTTTTGACAGGCATGGATGCTAAAGCACACAGAGTGAAACCCAAAAGCTGTGAATGGTGCTGTGATTGGAGCGGCTGCACATGGCACCTTTCAGGGTGTGACGACAGAGCGTTCTGCAGATGAGAGGACCGTCAAAGGAGGATAAAAAGTTGACAGGCAAATTGAAGACGAGGACAAGGATGAGGAGGGGGACGTTGGCAGGCTGATAAAACCGGGGAAGGGATGAGGGAGATGCCACTGATTGAATCCATCCCTCTTAGCCTTGCCATGATCCAGAGGGGGATGGCTAATACCACTTGTCAAACACTTCCTTTCTTGCTGAGATTTGAGGAGCGTGACCCAGCTTACAGTACAGTCGACAGTGTGCGTGAAAGCGTGTGTGTGCATATGAATGTGTGATAATGCGTGCTAATGTGTAGCTGTCTCTGTGTTGGACCATGAAGTTAGGAAAACTGAGGTACAGTCGGTCAAGTCTGTTCAACCCTGATGGACAGTTAATAGTAATGACGTCACAGTGTACTTTCTTTAAACTGGAGGTAACACTTTATTTTACAGGTTGTATAGTTTAACAGTTGCCTGGAAAGGAACTGATTTGTAACCACAGTCGCTTTGGAAGGTTCATTCATTCATTCACATTCATTCATTCATTCCCTGCCTGCTTTGCCGTATTCACTAACTGTCCTGTCAGTGAGATTCTGGGTGATCGCTGCAGTTTCCTATCTGCTCTTCTGTCAAGTCATTCACATCCAATCTGAGGAAGGTTTTCAACAACACAGCTCCCCGGGGGGTGCGGGGCCTGCTGAATCGGTGCCAGGGAGGCAGATGACTGAAGGATCACTCCACTGAGTTCCAGATGATGGCAGCAGAGAGTAAGTCGAACAAACACTCCTGGTATGATGCATATTACCAGTGATTTGCAGGTTACAGAAAGGATGAACTGGATGCACGAGTTACCCTACAAAACCTGACTCACCTCAACTTCCTCTCATCCTAGATTATCCCTGGCTGTGTAGACTTAACCATCACATTGACTGGGCTACTGGGACTATTTTGAGATTATGGATATATCTGGTAATGCCTTTCAGTCTAATGCATTCCAGGCTTCAGTTAAATATGTATGTTTTCTCTGCTGCTGAACATGGTTTCTTTCCAGGAGCGTGTGGTGGTTGTGGTGGGGAAAATGGTCGCTTCAGCAATCGCTGCACTTAGAACAAAAGAGGTAAGAATATTCCCTCTGGTTAGACAGGCTGAAAGACTAGAACGAGTAGACATTATACCAGACCACAATGAGAAGCAGGTAACAAGGTCTAGAGAGGACCAGGCAGTCACTCACTATTTAAGTTGAGATTAATGGAGTACAATGCTGTGCAATGTCCTTGCCTTGGAGAAAGGACAGTGGGCCAGTGATGAGGCCCTTGTGGTGAACACACCAATGGAAACCTGACAGCATCAAGCTGATGCTACTCCAAGACCGTACAGACTCTCTCCTCTCTAACGTTCAGGCACTGGAGTACATGGTAAAGCCGATTCTCGGGTCTGAGGCAGACCCACAAACCGCCACATCCAGTCAAATCTCGGCTCCATGGTGGCCTAGGGTTTTAAGGTGCTGACCATGAACTACAATGTTCCTGGTTCCCGTCAGACTGAATACCTTCGTTGCATATTGTTCCCGTCTCTCCCTCCCCCTATTTCCTAACAGCAGCATCTCTCCACTGTCAGTTCTCTAATACAGATATAAATAACAGGAAAACTGAATCTTAAATCTAACCCTAACCCTTTCTTTTAAATTTCAGTGAGACTTTTCCTGTTCTGTCTTTTTCCAAACAAATAAACCAAGTTTAAATTCTGAAAGGAAAAAAAAAAACTAAACTAAGATGCTTTATATGCTACGTTCATTGCCAGAATTGCAGGAAAAGCAATTACATCTTGAGTCAAAGGTGATAAAACAAGAACACTATCAAGGGAGAGAATCAACAGACTTGATATGTTCCACTCTGAATGTACTTGTGCATATTAAAGTGTTTTAAAGGAGTTGTGTGAAATCCTAGGAAAGAACAGGAAAGCACTATGAAACTTTGCAAAAGTACATTTCAGTGGCAAAGTTGTGAACTCCTTGCCCCTGTTAACCCCAGCGGTCATCCCATACAGTGACCCCCAATCTCAGTGCTATCAGCTCTATGCAAAATATGCTATTAAATTACAAACAACCTGCTTTTGAATACAAAAGAGGACTGAAGAGGCAACAACAAGCTTTTCCTCCATCTGTCTCTTTTACCACCTCACCTCCTGCGTCTGTGTGTGTGTGTGTGTTTGAGGCCAAAAGCATTCATTTGGATCAGAGAGCTGAATGTTTATTAGCTCGTATGCTAACACACACTCAGCCTAAATTCTAATTGGTCCCTCGCTCTCTGCCAGTGAGTGTGAGCTGTTGTTGTCTTGTTTTGGCTGCTCCCTGTTTTAGTATCCGAACACTGAATATTTATAGTCCAACATTTCTCCTCCAGTGTTTTTTTTTTTCAAATGTGAGAATCATCATTCGGCATTAGCTTGATGATAGCGGGGAGTCCTCACTGAGCTGTCACCAGCAGCCAGATGCTTCCTGCGAGAAGCTCCGTTGTTCCAGATTTAAAAGGACAGAAAAGTTTCACACAGAATTACCCAGTATTTGTTTCTTTGATTTTTTTAAAGGATCATGAGGTAAAAATAACACGTGAGCAGCGTTGGTCAAACTTTATCTTGTAAAATAAATGGTAAAATAAATAAATAAAAACTATATGCTCATGTTTTTTAGTCCAAATATTTTTGTGAATCTGCAACATTAATCTTGACTTAATTGAGTTTATTATTATAATTTGAGTTTCATAATTGAATTAAGTACATTCTAATTTCATTGTGTTTGTGTTTGTCACGGCTAGGGCCAGGGGCCAGCAAGTAGAAGGCTGGTGAGAGAGGCAGGAGTCCTCAGGTTGACGACCCAGGTGCCAATCCAAGGCAGAACCGGAGACCTCAGGCGGCCGGCCTGGAGGTGGAACCAGGGCAGTACAGGAGACCTCAGGCGGACGGCCTGGAGGTTGAACCAGGGCAGGACAGGAGACCTCAGGCGGACGGCCTGGAGGTTGAACCAGG
>JBBMJY010000002.1:1907808-1918838 GCA_037833715.1 Toxotes lorentzi | reverse complement strand
ATAAAACAGGAACTATAAACAAAAGTATACTCTGAAAATGTCCACAAAACAGCCCCTCATAGGGGCTAGACATGACAGTGTTGTTGTTGTCAACAAAAATAAGGCTTCTTATGACATACAGGTCCTGTTTGCACTGTAACCCCTGGATGGGCAGACTACTGTTGATACTGGAGGCAAGTCTTCAACTTCTGAACTGTGAGCAAGATCTAAAGTTGTAAGGAACAGTTCAATTTGTATGGTTTCTAAGTGGATTTCTAGACATTGATCAGTAAATGTCACCAGAGATAATGAGGTCACATGAAAGAGTGAGGTCTGTTGATTCTGGCAGTATGTGTACAATATCTGTGTGTTCACATTTGACACATTTTGTCTCAAACTTGTGCAGCGCGGAAACCCGTGAAACATGGAGTCCTTCCCTAGGAAGTCTATGCTGTTGGTCCTGTGTTTAATATGTTTGGTATCAGTATCTGGGTTTCTCTGAAACACAAGGCACACAAAGTTACCAGTCTTTGTCCTTTCCTTAAGTTCCTTAAGGTTATAGGTTTATAGGTGTATTTTGTGTGCCTTTTTAAAGTTCCTTTAAAGTTATTTACCCTTAGGTTTCTTTATAATATCAGTCTCTGGTCAGTTTCCCCTTAAGATATCATTTGTGTGTGTGTGTGTGTGTGTGTGTGTGTGTGTGTGTGTGTGTGTGTGTGTGTGTGTGTTAGTCTTGGGCCCTTGGAGCTGTACAACATCCACACATCAGCATCCGGATGAATTGAACATCCATAAGCAGCGATGATGATCTGGACAGCAGGTGAAGAAGCTCACAGGTGTGCAGAGCAGTTATTTTACGGCTTTCGGTTCCCTTTCACTTCATACTGGAATTTACATTAATGCTTAATAACTATAATAAGAATATAATTTGCTAAATTCAAAACTAAGTACAGCCTCTCTTCACCAATTTGTTTATGTCATTTTCAAAATAACCCACATTTCTCTGCACGTTCCTGTTTTACAGTGCAAACATCTCAACACAATGGAAACACAAAAATCACCTCACGAGCTTTACTTAGAGTTTCAGCAGCGGCTGATGAATGTAGTGCTTAACTTAGCTGCTAGGCCGCAATTAAGTCGACAGAAGTGGGCGGCTAAACAGCTCATTACCGTCAAGTACACTCACTTCACATCACGCATTATATCCTGACTGCTCTTGCTTTGTGACATTCCCTGAAGTAAAATAACACACAACTCAACTCTTTAGCAGCGAAGGTTTAATGCTAATCGACTAACTCGGGGTAGCTTACTCACCAGGATAATCCACATAACTGGAAGGAACCGCCTGATGGAGTTTTTTCCTGTTGATAACTTCTCTCTCAACAGTTCCCTTCCTCCGGCGATACTGCCAGCTTCAGTCAGTTTCACTTCCAACTCTTGGAAATCTTTTACTACAAGTTGTTTTACTGTTCTCCAGACCTGTCTGAGTTGGGGGGGGGGGGTTAAGTGATGCATTCAAGGAACATCTGTAAATTGTGGCAAAAGAAAATAACCTGGGTTGCACTAAGGCCCCTTCAGATAAAAAGGCGTAACAGGCCACATTTAGGCATTTGTTGGAAGTGCACTTTTGGGTGTTCACACTAGTGATTATGTTGTACACTGGCTGATGAGGAAGGCCTGTAAAGAGAGCTGCTTCCCCTTCTGTCGGTGCAACTGTCCTGAAATCTCTTTGTCACCTGTTAGGCCCAAACATAAAGATCTGCAGCCTGTTAGGGCAGCTGAATGCAAGATCTCCAAAACAGCTGCCTTCTGCTGCTGAGAGCGATGCTGCTCTGAGCGCTGCCACTGAAACGCACAGTAAATGTGCTTTAAAGCAAAGAGCCAAAAGAGGCTAAAAAAAATAAAAAAGAAAACCCTGTACAGCTGCAGGGGAACTACAGAGTTGGTGACAAGTCTCTGTGGGTTTTGTCACAACTTTCATACAAAACATCATTTGATCCGTTGTTTTCCTCTTTTTTTTTTTTTTTTTTTACTTAAAACTTAAACTTCTGTTCCTCCCTGTATGACAGTGTAATGTAAAAACAGCATATTTTCTATGTTTAGGAACTAGAATTTGAGACAAGCGTCTGTGGTTGTGGAAATCGCCTGGCTGCTCAACATACATTTGTAATAACCTGCGAGAGAGACAGACAGTTGAAGAGGTAAA
The DNA here is from genome assembly GCA_037833715.1 of Toxotes lorentzi. Lineage (NCBI taxonomy): Eukaryota > Metazoa > Chordata > Actinopteri > Toxotidae > Toxotes > Toxotes lorentzi. The sequence continues at coordinate 1,916,653 of JBBMJY010000002.1, read as the reverse complement.
GGACATCTGAGATTTAGTTTGTCCCATCCTGCAGGATGATAGCGCTCATATTAAAAGATTTGTGTGTGTGTGTGTTTATGTGTGTGTAGAAGGTTCTTTTCATTGGTTCTGGCTTGGTCAGAGTGGAGCGGATTTCACTGGAACGTTCCCCACCTGCGAGCCATCTCCCTCAGAGTCAGGGCTGTTAGAGTGACTGAGTAACTCGCAGGAAGTTCTGACATTATTTCATGCTCACATGGGAGGTTAAGTTGCATGCAGCACCTCTCCTCTCAGCACTGGAGCGGTGGAGCACCGGCCAAAACCAGCACACATACATCCAAAGCTAATATCCACCAAAATTTATCGACTAACTTTTGCTTTTCCAAATTTAGCTGTAATATTCGGCTGCGCCTTTGATCATACATGGGGGTTTTTTTTAAACATTTGATCGTTTCGAGCTACCAGGTTCCAGTCGAGCGGTGGCCCGCGATTCGCTGCTCGCAGACTCAGTGAGCTGAACTTAAGTTGACACTTTCATATGAAGATTTTACAAGCTAGAGTCAGGAGATCATTCCAGTTTTTTACAATTTGGGTCTTATTTCCATGGTTTGGGCCTCATATCTGTAAGTTATGACAATGTGTCAGCAAAGTAAATGCTGAGATCTACACTGGGACATTAGTACAAAGACTCACACAAGTCAAGAAATACAAGCAGTCAGATGATCAGAAAGCTGTCTATGCAGTTTATTTAAAACCAACAATAAATCCTCACTGCACAGGAAAAGTGTGTACACTCACACTTACTAAGTACGGTAGGTTATCTATGCTGTATTTGTCCTAAACAGTCAGTAATGGGTGCTGGATCTGTCCTATGGACATCATCAGTCAAAGCCAAAGCTAACATAACTTTAAAAAAAAAAGTATTTCTTTGGATGTCCTGAACAAAGTTATTTCTGTAAATGTGTGAGAGGGCTTCAAAATAAGAGCGCTGCTCTGCGAATGCCAGTCAGAGTGTTAGTGGTTTGGTGGCCAGGCTAGGGCCGAAGCACCGGTGGTGCACTTGGATACAGGATGGGATCAGAAAGAATACAGCACCATACATAAAATTTGGTTGTATATTATTATTATTATTATTATTATTATTACTATTAAATGTTATAAATTCTTCTGTCATCAATGCATAAATTGTGATCACAGTTATCCACACAATAGACATCAGCAGTCCAAAACCACCTTTGTGACATATACAGAATAAAAGTAGAATTAAAAATGCTCATAAAATAATAATTTGATAGTTTAATGTGCAAAAATAATTGTTGAATCTTATACTAATTGTGGTGCTTTGGCCAAACTCTTTAAAAGAAAGATGACGCACTCAGTTGTTGTGGGTGGGTGAGGACTGCCAGGAACGGACGGTCCCATGGTACTTATTAGCAGAGAGAGAAGTTTTAATTGATCTTTGATTTTTCAAGTAAAGCGTGAACCGTTTTCACTATGTCAGTACCCAACACCTCTGCTGATTTGCAGTAGAAATTATGTAGGATAATTATAATCAACGAGCTTGATGAGCACATGAACACAGAGGTTTCTCTGGTCAGTTTAAAACTAAGTGTGTACAAAATTTAAACTGCAGATTTGCTCTGGGTAATTATAGTTTGACAGTACACAAGGTCACTTCAGTTGCTGACAGCAGATGGAGCTGATCCCTGCTGCCTTCAGATAAAGAGAGTCACAAAAATAAAGAAAAGGACATCAGTGTAGACTAATAGGCGGATGTGGCTCTGGAGGTAAAGTGGGTCTTCCGCTAATCAGAAGGTCGGTTCGATCCCCGGCTCCTTCAGTCCACGTGTCAAAGTGTCCTTGGGCAAGATACTGATCCCCAAGCTGCTCCAGATATATCACTGGTGTGTGAGAGTGTGGAGGGGGGATATTCTAGATACTTTACATTAAAAAAAAACAACACATGAACTATACAACACAACATCCTTGTACATGTAATTATCTGATTTTATTTTGTGTAATTAAAAACAAACAGGTTAGATACATGAAAACATGGTCCCCAAAGTACAGCTTCAATGCAACAAAAGTGAATACACCTGTGAAGGCTTATTTCATGAACAAGGTTATAAAATAACCTGTGAACACCACAGCCTTTTCAGTTTTGGGGTTGTCTCAAGTGCAACATGGCTCCACATGATAAGGAACTGAGAGACTTACTAATGAAGAGCATCAGGAGGCTACTGAACATAAGCCAAGTAGTGGTAGGAACCTTCCTACCACTACTTGGCTTATGTTCACTAGCCTCCTGGATAGGAAGATCCGTACTACCAATGACAGAAGGCGCAGTGGCCATCCTCCAAAAATAACGCCATGTACAGGTTTCTATTTACGCAACCCTGCATTGAAAACCAGATGGGTAAATGCTTCCAACTCGGCACAAGGATTGTCTGTGGAAACTGGTCTTTCAGTGACTGTGTCAGACTGTGTGAAGGACACTGCATGAACCTCTGTGGACAGCATCCAAGAAGAAAATCGTTCCTCACAAAATGGAACAAAACTGTAAAATGAAACTTTGCCAAAGAACACGAAAGGAAGCCTGACTGGCTCAGTACATTCAGTTGTCAGTTTATTAGGTACACCAAGCTAAAACTAAGTCTGTCTAATCCAGTATTCCTGCAATAAAAAGTAATGTTATACTTTTGTTGAAATTAAGGTGATGACTCAACTGTGTGATCATTTCAGAGGATGTAGTTTTCACTGCTTTTGAAATTTATTGAATTCTATAAAGAGATGTGTCTGTTGTTTAGCGTACCCAAACAACAGACACAATTAGGGGGGGGCGGGGGGGCAATCACACTGGCGGGAAACAAGGGCAAGCAACCTGAAACAAGAGGAGATAAAATTTCAAAATAAAAGCAAACACCACAAGACAACATGGACACAAGACAAAACATAACAAAGCATTATTTACAGACCATGACATACCCTCAATGACTGGAAAGATAAACCTGTCAAGAGCACAGACTAAATCCTCCAAAAACGATCAAACATTTGAATCAATGCCTCTTTAACCCCATTTCAACACAAACTGAACATTATTAACCTCCATGAAGGGGGACATTATTGCAGGACTATTATATTAGATTGCATTAGCTTTAGCTAGATGTTCCTAATAAACTGACAACTGGGTGTGTGTTCCTAACTTGAATCCAGTAAAGCACCTTTGGAGTATTTCATAGTGGAAGGCTAGAGCAACAAAAACCCTGCAGCAAAGAGCAGCTGAAAAGAATGATCTGTGAAGAATGGCAAAACATCTCTCTACAGATTTGTGCAAGACTGGTATCATCCATGCCCAGGAGGATCGAGTCTGTCATCAAAAATATAGGCAGACATACAAAATTTTGAAAAAAAAGAATGTCACCGATGAAGGGTGTACTAGATTTTGCTTTGCTGTATTACAACCAACAACTAATAAATGCGTAATAGGTTTCCCTGCATCTGCCTGAGACAAGAAACCTCTTAGTGCAGATAGTGTATTCTTCAAATGATAAAAAGCAGTTTTTGTGATGTTGGCAGTGTAACTCTGAAATGTTAGGTCTGAATCAATAATGACACCCAGATTTCTGACCTGTGGAGTTTGTTGAAGAAGTCTAAGAATTCTAATTCCTGATGCAGCAACGTAGCAGCAACTACAAGTATTTCTGTCATCACTGAGCTGGAGGAAGTTGTGGGACATCCAACTGTTTGGGCCTTTGATGCATTCAACCAGTGAGTTGACAGGGCTGAAGTCTCCAGGGGGACAGGGAGAGGTGTGTCATTAGCATAATGATGGAAGCATAACTTGTTTTTTTACACATTTATATGGCCAAGAAGCAGCATGTACACACTGAAGAGCAATGAAGGGATGCAAGTATTGACAAGTCAAACATGTCTCCTAGAAATTCTGTTTATATACAAAAAAACACAAACAACAAATACATTTTGCAGGAAACATAATCTCTGGATTGTGATTGGAGGCTACCTTTTATTGTTTTACTTTTATTGTGATAGACTAACTTTTTGGGCCATTTTCAGTTGCCAGGGCTAAAGGACACAATTTTAGAGTTTAGCAACACGAACCAGCAGAAGACAGGGAAAAAATTGCTGAGGCAAATGCAGAGCTAATCCAGTTTTTGGATGATTAAAGCCTGTTGCTGGTAATGTGAGAAGAATTAAAGGTCTGATGGTGGATACAGGGGCCTTGCATACAGTCATGGACATAGACAATGGCACAAGATGCAACAGAGTCGCACAGTGCAGAGGAGACATGGAGGTTTACTTGACTGACAGCAGAGGGCAACACAACAACACAACAACACAACAACACAACGCAGAGACACGTGCTCTATGTTACGATAACAGACTGTACTTACAAACAGTAACTGATGAATGTGATGACCAATGTAAGGGTTGTTATGTAGACACGACATGAGATCCTGTAACTATGATGACCAGAAATTAAAGGTTGTACAAAGGTTGCACAACAATGAACAACCAGACAAACCTGTCCGACATTATGAAGTGTGCAAGTTTATCCAAACTAGGAACAGGGAGTCTGATGTAAGAGCCAAAGCAGCTCTCAGATGTAGTGGGACCAGTAGACCCAGAGTCCAGAGATGGGTATAGATTTGCATTGTCATTCACTGATAATGACTTCAGTGCAGTGTTTGCGGTAGATCTGTGGGTGTGGTGTGTGATTGGAGGAGGATGTATGAAGTTGTGAACCTTGACATGCACTCAGTGAAGGGGCCTATACATACCAAAGCAGATTCAGAGACAGGTAAACACATAGGAATGCCTCCAACCCCCACAGCTCTTACTGTTTTCCTCTGATGGTTTCAGATTAATGGAATTTGCATTTGACCTGGCTTTCTATTTACATCTATTGTTAAAATGTGGTTCTTCATTTATTTTAGGAGGTAATCCATCAATCGGACTCTGTGACAGTCCACAGCTCCCTTTTGCTGTAGTCATCATATTTTCCATGAAACTCATGGACTCTTATCTTTGCCCCGTTTTTAGCCTTGTGAAGGGAATGAAAGCTGTTTTTTTTTGTCTTTTTTCCTTGGGAGAATCTCCGCCTTTTGCTTTTAGCGCTCTTTGTCTTCAAGGCTTGTAAAGAGTATCTCTCCCCATTGAAAGCAATGGAGCCAATTTCTCTGGATTATTTTTCTTTCAGTTTCTTCTCTTCTTTGCAGTAGCCAGCCCTTCCTCATCTCTTTGACTATTTACATCAGACCTGGGGTACTCTGAAACCCAGTCGCCAGCACTAGTATCATCTTCACTGGATTCTTTTATCTCCTATACAGGATAAAGGTTATTCATTTGATCTATTTTGTTTGTTGTAGTGCCTCCAGAGGACGTGTTCAACTCATTTTCCAATTGATTTTCTGTCTGCGTTGTTATTTTTCTATTTTTTTTTTTTTTTTGGTTTGTTTTGTTCTTTTAGTTATTAACTTTTTCCTTTGGTCCACAAGCGAAGCTATGTGGGATTCTGCATTGATGTGTCAACTTTCATCTCTGCACAGTCTGAGGGAGCTGAAACGTTTGTTTCTGTCTTTCAGTACCATAATTATCATACATGTACTTAACAGGACTACTGAACCCGTTCGCTGGTCCTCGTCTAAAATATCTGCCCATGTTCTCTCTGTAAAATCTATTCTGTTGTTTTGTCCACAATTCACTTACTGGTTACATAAATCAACATTCACTGTAGATGATACAAGTCATTCCTGTGGGCGAGAGGAGGGTAAATCAAAATTTGTTTCTTTTCTGTTTTGTTTTTGTTTTTTTTTAAACAGCTGGGGCCTTCACTATGATTGCTTTAGTCTTTGTGTTTCCCAGTGGCCAATATGAGATGACCCTCTCTAATTCATACTGGCCATTTTTCTCTATTCTTCTCTGCTGCCTGAAAAATTAGAACCTTTTGAAGAGAAAGGGTAGGAGGAGGTAAGCTAATCATGAGAAGACTTACTCAGACTCCTATGTAACAAAAAGGCCAGTTGAATAAGCACGTACCTCTGCTTACACAAGAGGACTTCACTTGAGTTGGTGGCCCTTCAGTGTGGCCCAGGACACGTTTGTGTTCACGCTGCTAAAAGAATGTGCCCATATGCAGCCCAGATCACCTCTGAATGTGGTCTGACTGATTGGATCCCAATGTGTCCTCAATGTGTCTTGGGTTGCTTTCACATCTGTACTTAGAGCTGTCCACTTGTGATCGGATCACCCAGGAAGCATGTTAATACCAGGTCTGAACAAGGAGCCCACAAGGACACATGTCAAGCTGCTGTGTGTCTGCACAACAGAGAGAGAATCAGACTGTCCATGCTAAAAGCTACTGTGTCACAGAAGTGAATTAAAATTATAAAATGTGCTCTCACGTATTCCTCGCATGTCCATGGCAGCCAACCTGAGGGCTGCTTTTTACAGCTTCAACCTTCTAAAGTGATGTTCCCCGGCAGAACTTAGCGTCCTCATTCTGTCACAGAGGAGGAGAGGTAGAGAGGAATAAGGTGGGAGGGGACGAAAACAGAAAGACACAGACACTGTGTAACATAACGCTCCCTCTTGAAGCCAGTAACATACATCCAGCCTTCTTTGTGAACATCACTGAAAAGGGAGAAAATCTCCCGTTCAGTGGACTCCTGCTCATTACAGAGAATTTTTTGGAGGAAGTGAGTGAAAGTTAGCAACCCACTGTAGCTCCCAGGGTTTGACTGCCAGTCCTGCTACGGTTGTTGAACTGTGATTCACAGAATCATAGAGTGGATGTTAAAGTTGAAGTGTTAACTCTGACTCTAGTTTCAGCGGTTCTGCATCGCACTGTAAAAGAAAACTTAAGTTTTACAACAATATTGGTTTTACTTCTGTAGCTTAGGACATTCAAGCTAGTGGTTATGACACTAAACTCAAAAAAAGTTAGCTGTTGCAACATGATTAAAAATAGCTTACAGCTGCTGGTGGGATCAGTGTAGGTGAGTAGACTGGTCGCTTTGGCATGGTAATCCACCAGACAGCAACATCGAGTTGTCTCAGGGGGACGTCAGAAGAAGTCTGGCCTTCTTGGACTGTGTGGTGCACATAAAAGATGACAGAAGCCTCAACATCGAAGTGTACGGAAAACCAACACACACACACACACACACACACACACACACAGATCAATATTTACTCTTTGATTCTCACCACCCACTGGAGCACACGCTGGGGGTTATCAGAACCGTACACCATATTCCATCGCGGAACGTATCTGTGCAGCCTTCCACACAACACGATTGCACCATTTCACCAATAAAAGGAGGCGAAGGAAAAGAAAATGCTCTGACTTGACTTACAGAGGTCCACAGAATATATCTACAATGGCAGCTGACTTAAAATTTTTACATCATTTGTCAAAGACCACCTGTCTCTGTTTCTGTTGTTGTTGTGCAACAAGAACTACTCCATTTGGAGGTAAAAGTCAAAGGATTATGTAAATATCACTTGCGTTGTTGTATTTCATCTCTTTTGCATCAAGTGGTAGAGTTGTACATAGTAATTTTTAGAACAAATTCAATGGTATCAGTGTCAACTGAAACATTGTTATAAGGGTGTTATTCATTCTCTAAGCTATACTTTTGTTTAGGAGGCAGACATAAAATCTGTTTTTGCTGGAGATTTTCAAATCTCACTGTGGCCTGATGATAGGAACAGGAAGGCTTGTTGTATTTCCAATTACAGGGACTCTCCCAGGCGTCCCTTATCTGTAGAGTGCATGGTTGGTCATTTTGGTCTTGTGGAGCTGTTCCTGATTGAATCTGAGTATGTTTTTCAGGCAGGAACTCTAAAAAGTTGTCTTTTGCTGCATATGAGTTGCAGTACTGTGCTTTAAGTAAGAGTTTGAGATGCTTCAGAGGCACCTTATGCCATGTTGATGTGATCTGTGGTTGAGAGCAGTAATATTCAACTGTTCATGACTTGTGAGTCAACCTGAGGTCATTGTATGACAGTTGGTCATGTTACAAATCTGTTCACTGACAGTGTGACAGAATATTTATTACATTCGTATTTAATTAACTTTAACAACAGACTTATTCCCAACTTCCTAGCTGACTAAATTCTCATTTGTTTCTGAATGTGGAGGACGTCATTCTGGACATCATTCTGTTCTCTACTTTCACTTGGACTCAAAGACAAGTATGTGAAAGTGGACTGGTTCCCGTTCAATCATGGGAATTTTCACAATAAAGCTCAGACTTCTACAGCAAATATAACTGCTTTTGTTTTCATATGCTAAATCCTGTCACCTGGGTAATAATGTGGTGATTTTGAATATCGCTGCAGCTCTCATCTGTCCACCTGTGGGTGTGTAGCTGCTGCATTGTCCGTGAGCTGAACCACTGCAGCCTGAGTAAGCATCTTTTTGACTCCTTCAGACATGATGAGAATTAACCTTTTGATTGGCAATGAATGGAGAGAAATAAACAGCCTACACACACTGTGGTTATGCAGATTTATTTAGAAGTTAGTTGTGTGATGGGGTTTTTATTAGGCCTCTCCACATCACAGAAGAGAGAATGTGTTTGATTAAATTTGTTAAAGCATGGAGATACAGTTGGCATGGAAATGAGGCTGTGATTGCATTGCATATGCGTGACTTGCTGTGAAAGGAACATGACCTTCCTGCTGACTCTTGACTCTGCTGATTTACTAGTGATAATGTGACTTTTAACAGTCAATTAGCTGTTTTAAGCCTCAAAGGAGGCACAGGCTGCTGCTGCTGCTGCTGCTGCTGCTGCTGCTGCTGCTGCTGCTGCTGCTGCTGCTGCTGCTGCTGCTGCTGCTG
>JBBMJY010000002.1:1866499-1907708 GCA_037833715.1 Toxotes lorentzi | reverse complement strand
CTGCTGCTGCTGCTGCTGCTGCTGCTGCTGCTGCTGCTGCTGCTGCTGCTGCTGCTGCTGCTGCTGCTGCTGCTGCGTGAAATGTAAAGCTGCACAGACACAGACTGCTTTGATGGTGTGACGCTATTTTCTTTTGTGATAACTGTCCATATCTATATAACTAAGTTCAGAGGCGTTGTTAAACATTTCTGAACACAGTCTTGGTATGTTTCAAATCCTGGCTGCAACAGTGATTTTATAATCAAGGTATTACCACTGTTCCGTGTTTGAACCCGTGTTCTGTTATCCTGCCAGCCACCAGGACTCTGAGTGGAACAAAAAAAAAAAAAAAAAAAAAAAGTGAAATTCTAAGTGCTGCTGTGCTCCAGTCTATCTGCCGTCAAGGCTGCTGCAGTGGGGCACAGTGATGATATGGCACATGAACACATAAGGAGTGATGATAATTTCACCATCTTTGATATTCAGCGCCACGGGCTACATTCATACAGCATCAGAGTGGAGTACAGTAAGAACCCAGCACAGCACTGACGTGAGCTGATGGCTGCCATTAGATGGCACTGCAGCTCACTGCTTCTGATCAAACACTTGAGATGGTGGAGCACAGCTGACCCCTGCCATCTGACAACACACAAAATAATACCTATTTTCAGAACTCTGCCAACCTCTATGCACATTCCTACTGCAGTAATAGAGGGTATATATTTATATATTTTCTTTTTCTTTCTTACTTCATAGGAAAGGAAGAAAAGAAAAAAGTGAAGGAAAGGAGGAGGAGGAGAGAGAGATGGTACAAGCATTTACAGAGAATGAAAGAAAAGCAGGTCAGGCCACACCTGTACACCAATCAGCTGATCATGTGATCTCAGTGAGTTTGACCGTGGCATGAATGTTGGTGCCAAACTTCCTGGTTTCAGAAAGGCTACGCTAATTCAGATAACCAGTCTTTACAACTGTGCTGAGCAGAAAAGCTTCTCAGGATTAACAACACATGTCCAACCCTGAAGAGAATGATCTACAACAGCTGAAGAAGCAAAGAACACAAGTCACAGGTCACATGCTCAACAACAAAACCCTCCTCCAGGTGTGTAGCTACTTACCCGACTCCATGCCTCTCCTCTTTTTAACCACAGCCATCTTGAATCCCTCTCTCTGCCTCATCGGTGCTGCTGTGGATGGCTCTCCTCTTCCTCCCTCTCTCTCTCTCTCTCTCTGTGCCCAAAATGCTGAAGGCTCTGGCTGAAGGACAGGTAGTAAAATCCTCTGCATCCAGCCTCCACTGGGAGACTGTGTGGACACTTTATTTCACACAATTTAGGTAAATTTTGTTTTTGTTTTTTTTTGCATACATTGTAATGATGAAGTGTGTGATTAGTCTCTAAATGAGAATAAAACCACCTGAAGTGACTTTGCTGGTCCATGTTTGTCGAGGCTGTAACCTTCTCACTGCTGCTTGCACATTTAATTTTGGGTGATTGAGTTGCTTTCTTCTGTTGAGCGCAAAAAGGTAAGAACCCACAAAGTAGCACTTGTGGCCGTATTACTGCTACTTCTTTTGGCTCTGTTCAGTCATCCAAAATAAAATACTGGAATGTATTTTTCTATTCTTAATTTCCTGCTAGCTACCATACAAGATTTCTCATCTCAACAAGGTAACTTCAAGCCACCTAATATTACAATAAAAAAAACAAACAAAACAAAGCTCATTACTTGCATTGTTAGGAGTTGCGCTCCAGTAGCCAGCTGTTGAGACTCGCTGATCTGACACCAAAATCCATACACAATAATCACACACAGACGCACAAAATAAGCCGTGAAAGCAGCCCATGAACCATGATGAACAAATACCCAGGTATTATTAACAGCACATAAAGTCAGGTGCACTGAGCACGGCAGGCTGCACACACACGTTTAAAATAACTCGTCACAGTATATTAGAGTTTAAATCGAAAATTTATGTTTCTTTACAGCTAAAACTGCAACAGCAAATGTGTTTTTTGCTAAACATAGGTACGACCTGATTACATTTTCATATCATATCATGTGGATATGCTGTTAAATTACATATTCGGCAACTTACAAATACGTTGTAAAACGTTCACAGAAAACGTGTTTGCTTTCCAACAAACTATCCAACCTTGAGGCACAATATAAGTTTGTAGTGACTACACCATTATTGAACTTTTTTCTTTGTTTTATGTTTAGACTTTCATATCACTCTGGTTAAGCTTAGGGAAAAATCGTGGTCTGGTTTAATACAGAAGAAAGCTGACAGTGACTTCAGACACGATGCGTTTATTTACATTTAACTTCCACTAACCCCGACCAAAGTGCTTCTGTTGCCTAAATCTAACCACAGATGGGACACTTGGTTTGAACCCCTGTCTCTGCTGTGACAGTTGTGTGTTATGTATGCCCTCCGTCTGCCCCGGCACCTCCTGGTGACTCCTTCAAAAAAAACATTGCCTCTGAACATCTTCTGGCCACTGATTACATTTCCTACAAAACGTATTTGCTGTTTTTGCAGGGAGTGTCGGACGGTATTTGATGATCTGATTTGATGTTTGAAGCGCACTGAGCCTTTAAAAAGTGCAAAATCATCAGCATGTTGTTTGTTCACTTCTAACCCCTCAATTTTTTTTTTAAATGATATGACATGATAGGATATTTTGTTTTACATTTTGCAGTGAAGCTTTGACCCTTGCTGCAGCTTGTTATTTTTCTTAATCCTAGTATGTCTTCTTTAATGGGGAACGTGAAGCTGTTTAAGCCAAGCTACTCGTCTCTTCCTCCTCTTTAATCACCTTGCTCTCCTCTTTTCCTCATAGTATTGGCATTTTCTGTCAAGATTACACAGCTTTATTAGACCAGCAATTCTAGCATGCATGAGCGGGCAGACTTTTCTTGGATGCGTTATTGGCAACAGCTGCACAAGGCTAAGTATTATTACAGAGAGCAATGTTATTGTCATTTTCACATCACTTTCCTCCTGTGATCGTAATAATGTTGCACTGCCAGAGCGACATTAGCTGCTTTTTTTAGTGAGGTGGTTTGCAGGTGAAAGACGTGGAATGGTAATAAAGGCATTAGTATGCTCTTCCATGTCTGCCTTCCATCAAACCCAAACAAAGCAATTACCTCTAACTGGGATTTGATGGTCTTTATGTAGATGCTTATTTTCTGCTGTTTGCTTGATAAAATACACAACTCAGCAAATGCTGCTCTTAAAGAGACTGCTGGCTACGCCAGTGCCTCTTTGCAAATGCAATGACTCTGCAGCTGGGACTGACAAGATGGCTGTTTTCAGAGGGGTCTGTTGGACCGAGCTGCTGCAGCCCATGAAAGCAGGACTAATGAAACATTTCCAGTCAAAATGTGTCAACAACATGACACTCAGTTCTCTCATTAACATAGAAATATCGAGGCAGAGGTATTTCTGTACACACTGTGGGTGAAGTAGGTGGTCACCTGGATGGCCACCAGAGGAGGGGGGAAAGCTACACAGGCCTCATTAGATTTGAGAGAAAAAAATGTATTAGTTATTTTCATGTTGGTTAACACGGCTAACAACCCTGTGGTCCCCAAGTTAACTGGGGAGTGCGGTTGACTACAGGCATGAGGCGGGGTACACCCTGGACTGGTCACCAGTCAATCACAGGGCTGACACACAAAGACAGACAACTACATACACACGCTCACTCACTGGGGACAATGTAGAGCCAATTAACTTAATGTGCATGTTTTTTTGGGATTGTGGGAGGAAGCTGGAGAAAACCCACACAGGCACAGGGAGAACGTGCAAACTCCACACAGAAGAACCCAGACCGGGGTTAGAACCCTTTTGCTGTGAGGCGACAGTGCTAACCACTGCACCACCGTGCCACCCAGAACAAATAAACAAATAAATAAAATGATCCAGCTGTCAGTGTAAGTCTCCAATACCAGATTTCTGATGGGCAACAGTTACCTACCCCACCTACATTAGCAGATTATGTGGTGGGGCAATAACTGATCACAGTTAGAAGAAAAATGAATTCCTGGGTCTTAAATGATTTCAGACTCAAACTGCGAAGCCTGATGTTCACATAAAGGATTAGGGGGTCAGTGCCTAGCCTGCAGACCAACTGGAGCAGATTATCTTCCTACACACCACACACTGTTGGTTTAATGGTCTTTCAGGTCTTGGCAGATGAACAAGACAATGAAAAGAGAAAGTGAATCCATGAAATTCTCTCAACCTTAAATTATTGTGAGGTTAATGCAAACACATGCAGCATCTTCTAAGGGCAGCTTCTGTTTGTCTCACCAAACACTGACTCATTATGGAGATTTAAATGGATATGAAGTGTTTTGATTACTGTGTCCATGTTGAAAGCTTTGTTAACAGGATTAACTATTGACTCGTCTACTTTCATTCAACATATGATGAAAGCCCAGAACCTCTCATCTTTCCAGTTGGATCTTTACACTTCTGCTCACTGTGTCATTCAGCGGCAGCACCGGGACAACATCGACCAGGCCTGACTGTGTGGGGTGAGCTGATAGGAGGAGTAATATATATCTCCAGAACATCTAGAGGGATTTTAATTACATTTAGAACAAATGTTGAACTCACTTTGTTCATCAGAAGTTAAACGCCAAGGTAACCGTGACCTCATAAAACACATTTTTGATCATAGCTCAAGAATTCATACAGTAATTATTAAAATAGACATTAAATTCCTTCGGAGACTTCATTACATATATACATGAGTCTGGACAGACATGGATGTAAATTACAACTTGACTCAGTTCCACAATTGCAACTGCAGATGCATCTATGTCCAAACTTTTTCAGCCCTGATGAGTTTGCACCCCTGACTATTGTATGGATTGCCATGTGGTACAGACATTTATGTTCCTGTCAGGGTGAAATGTACACCGTTCAGCCACCAGTTTTAGTGTTGTGGCTGATCGCTGTATATGGCTATGAATCAGTGAGTCTGCTGTATTCTTCCTCATTATGGCTGTCACCAATATATTCACTCTCAGTAAAGAAATGTGGTAAATATTTTGGCTGGAACAGGAACTCCCTCCCCCATTCCTTTTCCTTTCCATTTCTGTTTCTCTCTTTATCAGTCTGCAGATGTCTTCCCTTTTCTCCAGTTTCTCCCACAGGTCAAAAATGAACATCCTTATTACAGTGATGCTCCTACACCAGATGCAGCAGCCGCTTCTGCTTAGTCTACAGCAATACTTTCAAATTAAGAGGTGAAGGGAAGCAAAGTCTTTTCTTTTTTTTTTTTTCTTTTTTTGCCAGCAAATCACAGTGTGCTATCTAAGATTTGTAGTGCACGAGCTTAGCTCAGAGGCTTACCTCACAGACAGTGACATAATCCTTGTAGTGGGGCCCAGGGGGCACTTTTTTTTTTCAAATTATAACCTTCTAAATATATCTGTGTGGTGTCAAAGACATGTAATGTGGCATTGACCAAAAAGGTTGCGCTGCTTTAAGTGAGCGCTCTTTAGAATTCTGATCTTTTGATTACATTCAGTCAACTAAACTGACTGGTACTGATGATTAACCAGGCTCTGCCAATGAATGGTCTTTCTACTCATCATTAATGGACTGAAGGTTGAACCACTTTTTTTTCACAGCTCTATCAATTCTTTCATTGGCAAAGCCCTTTTACCACTTATTTTGTATGATTCTGTTCTTACACACCGGGGTATATTAGCAGAGGAGAAACAGGCTCAAAAGATCAAAGTTGTATGATTCTCATGTTATGGTTCTCACCCCTCCAACCTCCCCTCTGTGCTCAGAGCTCTCTCTGCCTTTGTACACCTCTATTCTAAGGTTGTATTAACATGAACACTATGTGGCAATTTCAGTGTTTAGCATGAAGGAACTGTATGGTATGGCAGAGCTGTTTTTGTTGTCGAACATTATATCGAGCAAACAAGTGGCTGAAGCCACGTTGAGGTCTGAATGTAGCAAAATGTTACAAACTACCTCATGACAGAAAAAAATAATGAGATTTAATCCAATTTAAAGACAGGTAGTTCTAACACACACTGGATTTACCATCTAATGCAACATGAAAGCAAAGCTTGTGAGCTTTTTTAATTGTGAGTGACTTTTTCTGATCAGCGACCAATGAGGCCACAAGTGGCAATTACAGTACAATAGTGAAACAATGAACATCCCTTAATTTCTCCTCAGTAAGCTTCTTTAAAGACAACATCAGGAGCACTGAATGCCATGGGAACTGGATGCCATGTTTCAAGATGGCACCCAGTCCATGCCAGTGGAAGTTGCTAGACACAACATACAACAAGCAAATTTAATCTTTCTTATCTTTTTCAATAGTATGTCTTGAACTTTATTCTCTTTCTTCTATTTCTCAGTATAGGGATGATACAAAGGTGATATGTCCATAGGTGATATAGTATATATATATTATAAATTAGGAGGACACTTATGAAAGCTGTATGAAAGGGACCCAGGGACCAGCTTGGTCTATTGTTTTGACTCTGAGGATTGTTGACTATTGTTTCCACTGAAGTGTGTCAAAGTGTGGAGGGTGCCAGTGGTTCTTCTATCAGCAACCACTGCAGAAAGTACAGCGGTTTCCAGAAAAAACAAAAAACAAAACAAAGTAAATGCTGAAAGATCGTCAAACATTGTCCAATTACCAAAATATTCTTCACTGACACTACAACTGTAAGGTGTGGTAAGGTGCGTCCCTGTCGCTGCGTTGAAAACACTTGGTTGCAGTTAGGGGAAGATCATGGTCATAGTTTAAAAAATAGTGAAAATGAATTGTTGGCCTGTGGCATAAGGCATACTGATCCCCCACATGGACCACCACTCCTACATCAGTACCTTTATTTTCTTTCTTGAATCTCAAAAGTTAAGGAAACAGAAATGTAAAAATAATGAATTTGCACTTTTAGGGCAAGATGACCAAGTTGCCAAATATGGTCAGCGAATGCAGACTTGGGTTTTAGTGTGCAGGCGTGAGGAACAGGGTTTTAATAGGGCCCCCTGGGAGGCTAATTTGGCTCTGGTTACAGTAATTTAGACAGCAGTAAGTATGTTTCTTTATAAATCTGGCAGAACTGTAATAGTAATAGTAGTGGTCATAATAGTTACAGCGGTATATATACAGAGTTGTCTGGTTGGGGCTCTAGATGCATCTGAAGATGGAGATTTTCGACCTGAAATAAACACTTACATACAGAGTCTCTTAGACAGCCTAAACCATTGGATATTATCCTACCTCTACAGCCAAACTGATGAGAGCTCTTTGGAAATCTTCTCATTTAAGGTCAATGTCATCTTTGTGCTTTAAATCTAAAATACCAAAAATCTGCAGTGGTATTTTCTGAATGCCAGCTCCAGCTGCTAACTAGCACAATAAACTCCCTGGTAAACAAGTGCGCGAAAATACTTTGTATTGTGCATCAGCCCGCGGTGGAAATAAAAAAGAAAAAAAAAAGATAAAAAAAAAAAAAAAGATGAGGGAGTGAGAGGGAGAGAAGCAGGGGGCGGGGAGTCTGAGCCATCTGTGTTTATAGTGCTGCTGTGGAGAGAAAAAGAAAATGTCATTTCTGTGGCCTTTTCCATCCAGACCAAACACTCACACACACACACGCACACACAACATGCATCTGTCTTCAAACATATCAATTGACAAGAGAATGGTGTTGGTGTGTGTGTTTGTGTGTGTGTGCTCAGTGCCATTGTTTGTGGGCTCGACTACAGTGTACATGTGTGCACGATGGACAGAAAAGCTGCTCAGCAGGTGAGTGAATGTCTGAAATGATGTGTGATGTGACTTTTCCCTTTATGCCTCATCTTCTTTCCTTTATTGCTATTTAGAGTGATGGATGTGAGGTTCAGAATGAAGAGAGTGAAAGAATAAGAGACAGTTCAAGAATTTAATGTTATTTCCCCAAAGTAAAAATCATGGCTCAGTTTAAATTGATTAGCATGATTCTTATTCTTCCTTTATTCATGGTGTCTGATATCTTCATGATGAATTGAGAGTGAGCAGCTTGTTAACAGCTCAGATGTGTAGTGAGGGTGAACTGGGTCCGTAGGGTTTTTAGCTCCCAGATCTGGATGGGAACATGGAATCTGAGTGGGCCATGCTGAAGCCTCCATTGTGGATGTGGCTGTAAGGATGGTCCAAAGGCTGGCAGTGCCAGTCTTGCTGAGATCCTGCAGGTGGACACAGGTGATGAGTCCCTTCGGGCCTTGTTGGCCCAGGGGTCTCCTGATGTAGCAGATGTGTACTGGCAGGCCAGAAGGGATGCCACTGTGGCGGTTGCTGAGACAAAAATTCAAGCGTGGGAGGAGTTTAGGGAGGACATGCAGAAAGACTTCCATTGGAGGTCTTCTGGGTCGGCCTCTGTTTTCAGCAGGGGAGAACTACTGATGGTCTGAAGATATAGTCCAGCAGGAGGGAACAGTTTGAAGAGCTCCTGAACCAAACCAACATGTAGTCTGAGGAAGAGGCAGAGTAGGAAGACTCAGGTGGAGTCGCATGGGGTTCCGGATCCATTACTACGAGCCATTCTGTCCCTTTGTAACTAGAGTCAGAGTTGTGCCTTGCTCAACTTTTTGCCACCATGACCTGACCCAAAAATATCTGAAGGAACTAAAAGAACTTTGTTTAAACAAGAACAATAACTTTTCTGCTCATGAACAGTCTCAGAGAGAGAGAGTGGACGAGGGGATATTTGTTATTCATAGAACATTCATCGAACACAAATGAAACCAGTTTGGTATGACTGGCAGCATGGACTGATATGAATGCCATCAGTGCTTGTTTAAATGTTATTAGATGTAAATATTTGGTATAGAACCAATGAGGCAACTGAGGGGACTAGCTAATGAGGGGTGTGTGTGTGAGTGTGTGTTGAGCATCTACTTTAGCCTTTGTATTTATACAGTTTAATGTGCGTGACCTTCTGTGTGTGTTGGGAAATAAAATCCCCACACTGCAGAAACAAAGACAAATGTGTACCGCTCCAATGATGTGAGAGATTATTTTTAGATTCATGGCTTTGTAACAACATTAATTTTTTTTTTTTTCTGTTGTTGTCCCCAAAGGTGTAGCAGTTGACAGACTGTGTTGGTCTTTGCATGTACTCTGTGTGTGTGCAGAATCATAAAGGGCTGGCGCAGGTTTCCTCCACTCTTTTTGACTCCAGTGTTTGCCAAATATGGATTGTGCTAAAGGTCCCTATTAGCATAAGGCTCCCAGTGAAAGTGCTCTCCCACTGCATGCCAACTGGCTGTGCTCTCTGAGGAGGTGTCAGACACAGCGTTGCTATTTGCACTGACTACCACTTCACTACAACACCAGGAGTTATTGTAGTCAGTATGTGGACATTGCAGAACTTTGAGTCGTCTTTCCTGGTCTCAGCCATGCAAGCAGTGAAAGCTTGGAGTGGCCGTGTAGACATGGCTATGACAAGTGCCTTAACAGAGTTAACTTCTGTTATGATTCAGCACTATATAAGAAAACTGACTTACTTTCTAAGACTGACAGTGTGGCCATATGCCACACTGCATGTGCCATGTGTGTTGCCTTCAATATCTGTTCCATCGGACTTTGACACAGACGACAGTAAAATACAGCTGAAGTGCCTCCTGTGTGGACAAACCTTTCAGAATTGACTGAGGCCCTAACATAGCTGCACACTCTATCATGGTGATTAAGACCCACATTTAATGAGGATGACTGGAAGTTTAACACTTCACTCTTCAGTAAAATTTGATGGCGTGGTAAACATCGGGCTGTTTGGTTTAAGCCTCTAATTTGAGGGCAGTAGAAGTAAACATTATTGGCAGTGCAGTTGTTGACACACAGCGGTGATCGTAAAGCTGGTGGCGAAGGACTGAAAAGCCAGAAAGTAATGAGCTGTGTGACTTGTATGTGTAGCTTGCCAGCAACATTCTGTGTACCAAATTAATTAAAGGCCACAAATCCCATTGGTTCCTTTTAAAGACGCATATCTTTAAAAATGGCACACAAATATATCGTTTCATTCTTATTAAAAGGCTCAGTAATTTTCTGGTCCCTGTAGTTTTTAGCAAACAGCACTCAGTTGAGAAGAAACAGTGCATTTATCAGAAACTATTTTCAGTGGTGGATTAATCCACATGTTGTTTCTATTGAGTATGTCTGGCTCCAGAGTGGTAAACATGGGATTGAGTCAAAATAAAAGTACAGTGCAGTTCAGGAGGGGTCACCAACTGAGCTCCAGCTGACTCCAAAGTCACACCCAAGCACCAACCGACTCTCCATGTAACTTGCTTAAAAGTTCACAGTGCTTATATATCATATGTTAAATGGGCAGTTTGCAATGCTCATCAAGCTGTAACAGATTAGAATACTGGCCTGGTGATTCTTAACTGGATCCAGACAGGAGATTTTCTCTATTACTGAGAGCAATCAGCCAAACAGGGAGCCAGAAAGCTGACATCACATCTGAAGGGGTATAGTCAGTGAGCTGTATGTCTTCAGTGTGACAGTGCCACGGGAATGGTCAGTCTCCTTTTGCTGTTAAAGGACAAGAGAGATGGAAGTGCTGTAAATCCCAGCTCCGTGGTGATGATTTAAGCAGTAGGCCCTGTACTCCACCGATGAATAATGTCCAGCGGCCACCTGTCTGTAGGAACCTCCCCTTCTGTTCCCTGTGTAAACCTCCTCCCCTTCATCCTCTTTTCCAGAGCACAGGGAGGATGTCCGGGGTTACACTTAAACTGCTTCAGTAACCAGCTTTAATCACCGACTCAGCCATTCCTTTTATAGATTCACCTCTCTCTGTGCTACACAGCACTTTCTCTCCACCTCTTCTTCTTCCTGTTTTTCCATGTCTGCCTTTCTATAGGAGCGGATGGTTCAAATTAAGAATGAACCTACTGAGTGCTAGAGAAAAGGGTGCACAGCTGGGTGTATTTAATTAAGATTACAGACGTGTTGCCTGTACTGCTTTGTAGTACTCCTTCTTCCACGTTACAGGCTCAGTGAGCATGACATGACTTATGGCCATTCGGTTTGGGGTGTGGGGTGAGTTTTAATTAACCCTGAGAGGATAGGCGAGACTGATACTTCCTGCTTCACGCTGCATGTTTGCCAAGCAGGACGGGTCCACGAGGGGTCAGTCGGCGGAGCACTTTTGGATCCCAGCTGCTTCTCTTCTGGCACAGCAGTGATGAGCATCACATATACTAATGGGACACTGTGTGTGTGTGTGTCTGTCTGTGGCTTAAGCACCTGTTGGGATGTCCTGGTTAGTATTTTTGGGTGGGACATGGATGTGTTGGGCAGTGAGTCTTGGTTTTCCTTGTTGTTGGTAGTGACAACTTTCAAGCTGTTTGCGGTTTTTATGCTGGTTAGCCTGATGTTCTACAGCTCTTTGGTCTGTTATTTAAGTCCCCAAAATCTGAG
Source organism: Toxotes lorentzi (assembly GCA_037833715.1). Taxonomy (NCBI): domain Eukaryota; kingdom Metazoa; phylum Chordata; class Actinopteri; family Toxotidae; genus Toxotes; species Toxotes lorentzi. The sequence continues at coordinate 1,896,264 of JBBMJY010000002.1, read as the reverse complement.
CTGACGGTAATATTCACTACCAGTACAACAGAATGACAACTAAATCGATGTCACACTTTTAGGGAGTTAGCTTAAATTACTGGGGGTTAAGTTCAGTATCAGTATGATCTTGAAGGACATTTTTGGGATTTGTGGGAGCTGCTGAGTTTATCTTTAACATACTGCTGTTTCATTAGATTGAGATGCAGGCCATCACTCCTGGCCTCTCAGTGACTCATTCTCCTTCGCTAGGCTAAGATCAGACCATCAGAGCGGGATTTATCCCACCAAGTAGCTTTATTTTATTTACTTATTTTGTTCCAGCAGCCTGCTAATGCACATTCTGTACGCTCATCTGAGAGAAGCCTCCAAGAAGTAGCTTTTTAATCTCTCCTCAGGTCAAGCTAGAATTGCTTTGACCCCTCTTTGTCAATGATGGACTATTTTCTCAATCCATTTCTGCAAGCTTTCCAGGGATCCATGGCAACAACAAAAAAATGTCTTCATTAATCAAAGATATTTACCATCTAAACAGCATTTGGCGACAGAAAACAAAGCAGGTCCTCTGAGCTGGCCCCTATTTAGCAGTACAGCTGCTTGGATGAGGTGGGTTATTTAGAAGAAACATCATGTCCCTTAGGGAAAACAGCCGTAATGGTGTGGAGAGGGAAGAGTGGGAGGTATATATATATATATATATATATATATATATGCATGCACCCACATTTCTGTGCCTTTATGGGATGCCTTTAATGATGGCTTGACAGTGTATTACAATAAATCCCCAACACCGAAAAAAAGACGGGAGGAAAATATACGCAAGCATCAGCATTACTGTTTGGGCCACAGTGTGATTGATTTCTCTGTCCATCCCAGTTGACTCTGCCAGAGAGAAATCATCAGGATAGACAGGCAGCCAGAGACACTTCATCCCTGGAGAAAAACACTGCCAAGGATGGACACTGTTTATGCCTACACTTAGCAAACAGCACACGGTCCCACTTTAAAGGAATGTTCTTGCACTGAGGAGGTTTACTCAACACAGGTCTTGTAAATCTGCTTAAAGAAAAATATTTTATTCTAATCCGGATCTTGTGGTCTTAAGGTGACAGTATACTTGAACTACTTTAATTATGGTCCAAAGGAAACCCCCTCCCCCACAACTTTCAGCTGGGTAAAAAAAAAAAAAGAGTGCAATACTATGAATGCCTTCCAGAAGCAAAAATATGCACCATTATCCTCATATTAAACGATCACTGAATCTCCCCCCTTGCTATCATACCTGGCTTTTCAGTCTTCCTTCTGTTCAGAATGACTATAAACCAGACTCTCCTCTTGTAAAAGAATGAGGTCATCAATGCTAGCAGCTTATGGTGACCCATAGTTATGTTAGGTCACCTCTAGAGGGTGTAGTAATTGCGATATTGTGTAAAAAGTACACGTAGGCAGGTTGAGGTGAACGAATGGGTGGACAAAACAGGATTTTGCTCATTGTTTCCATTTTGAAACTGATACTCAGTGTTGTATCTCCAGTCGTCTCATCTCATCACAGTACTCATTGTAACCTACACCAAGATCTGATTCCTAATCTTAGCTGTTCCATAAGCCTAAATGTGTGGTTGTTATAAGCACAATGAAGTTCCAGTACTCCACCACCTGAAGTGTTTATTAGTGTAACCATAATGACAAAGGTCCAGTATGCCTGCTGCCACAGTGGTGCTATTTCAGGAGATACATCTATGGGTCGCCTCAGACAGTAGGGGCAAACGGCCTGTGTGGTTGTTCAGGTTAGAGGACTTGTTGCTATAAACATTTTTGATTTCAGTTGTGGTCGGACTCATCAGTTTTCCGTTTCGATATACTGTTATGGTTTAACCCATAGGTTTAACCTGGGAGTATGCCTTAAACAATAACTACCAGCTACTTACTCTATGCACCTAGCCAAGTTACTGCATTCAGTGGGTGGGAATGTCAGACTACTTGGTTTGGAAAGTTACAACAGTTGACACTGCTTCGAAAAATAAATCATAATCATAATCTGTTACACAATGTTTCAGATATTTAGGCAAAGACATACTGAACACGGGTAACACAGTCCCACCAGTCATGGAAATATTAAATGTGATACATCAAACTGTAAAATAGCCTATACGTGCAGATTTTTTTTTATTTCACCTCTAGCATAAGCTATATATATTTCAGTCAGATGAAATGTTTTACACAAAATTGGATTCATCAGGCACACAAATACGCAAATTTTTCAGTCTGAGCATCCTGCTGCATGCTTAAGGTTGCACTGATGGGCCATTAGAAGAACAATGGGATGCGTTTTTTCAGTTGGATGGGTCAGAAAACTACTGCATCTTTGTCCTCATAAACTGGTTACTGTATGTGTCAAAACGTTTTCAAATCATTCTTGTAAAGACTCTGTAAAAAAATCTAAGTGAGACATTTATCATATACTATTTTATAATTATGAAGTCCTTGGACAAAACCATATTAGCATATTAAGAGGAAAGTTGGATCTCCGCTGTAAAAATGAAGAAGATTGAATCTCTGGATAAGATTCCTCCAACCTCTCCCTGCAGCAGCAGGTAACATTTACAAGACAAAAGAGCCTACAGGTGTGAATGCCCATCTCTTTTTGTCTGATTGTGCTGGAGCATACTGGTGATTTTTCATATGTCAAACATTTCCTTGACTTTTACGTCAGATTATGGGACACAGGGAATGTACACCAACATCCACCAGGTTTGTTAATTAAATGTGCCGTGTCATTCATTCACAAAGTACGGTGATTAGAATTCTACCAATGATTACTTGTGGCATCACAATGTGAAACTCTTTAATGGTAGGAGACGAGGTTGTTGTTTCATAGTGGCTAACAAACTGCTGTCTCTCCCTTCCCCTGTATTACCAGCATTACGACATATTTTTTATAGATTGGTGATAAAACCATTTTTCTCTGCTTCAGTTACGTTAAAGAAAAGTATGAAAAGTATGGTCTGATGGTGCCAAGTGCAATTATACTGTAACACACACCATACTGCAGCACAAATGCGGCACTGCCGCAGTGGGGTGTGACACTTGAAGTGCTATTCGACTCTCAGTGTGATGCCACCAGATTCTTTTAACCCTAACATGTATACTGTTCACGTACATGTCTTTTACCCCAGACTATGACAGTCAGACTGTAAGACCCAGATTGTAAATTACCACAATTTTTCTTGACCCAAGTGCCCTCAAATGACTGCAGAGGTTTTAGTCCACAGCACAAACACCATGACTCGAATTTCTAAAAAAAAAAAAAAAAAAACAGTCTTGAAGGAAAGCACAAAATCATTTTCTGCTATGCAGTTCCACAAATACCCCCAAAACAGAGTGGCGCAGCACAGCTCAGTAACACAGAACAATTTGTTTTATACACGCTCGTATACGTCTCGAGCTTCCTGTTTTCACAGCTGAGTAGAGTGGTAAGGCAAGCTGTAATGTGTCAGAGGCAGCCGTGTCATTCAAGAACAAACAAACACGAGTAATGAAAGCCAAAATGACAGCAAAGCAGCGACTCTATCCTGGAGCCAAAAAGGGAAAATGACACCAGTGCTGTGGCCCTCATGCTGTGACACATGTTGTGTCACTGGCTGTGAAATTACTTCAGTCTGTTTTGCCTGAGGAAGACAGGCGACCCGAGTGGAGAACTGGACTCCTTTGAAGACATGAGAGCTGTGATTTAGAGCTGAACTTTAAAGGACTGCTGCTTTTTTAGGCACTGGGCACTGGTCATAATAAGGAGGATATGAGAGAGCATTGGAGGAAGGATATGGGGGAGCAGAGGCCACTGTCTGGGCACTGGCCCCTCTGTGCTCCCTGTTATTTGAGACAGTAGGAATGCTGTGAAATATCTCATTACAACTAAGCCCCTCTGGAACAGGTACACTCCCGATAGACACTAGGGATAAAAAGCTGTGTCTGATACCTTCACTCCCCGACTGAGCAGAGGACCCGTAGAAAATCACATCCATTCACTCAGATTTTAGACTTTAAGGGACAGATTTTATGTGTAGAACATGTAACAAATATATTTCTACAGTTTTTTTTTATAAATTAAAAGCTCAGTCAACAGCAGTGGATTATTGAGGTTATGGATCTTCGTCCTAAAGTTTTTCTCTGTCAGCTGGTTGCCAGTTGACACCTTGGCCAAGAATAAGAATTACTGTCTCATGGGTGGAAACGATCTGTTCAGATGTTCAAATTTATCACTCATCGACATTTCATTTTGCTAGCAGTACGGCCCATGTTTCAAGGCTCGGATGTGGAGTTAGGTTAAATGAAGGGGGTGCTAGCGGAGGGCCGATGACCTTTGACCTCTTAGAGGCTGTGAGCGGTTTCGGTCTGTTGTTCACAGACAGCCGACGCCGTCTGTTTCTGGTGTTCGTTGAGTCTCTTGCTGTTGCCGGCACAGTCAGACGTGAACACCAGCTCAGAGTCGGTCACATCAGTTGGATGCAGGAAACTATTTCTTATCAGTATCACCCATTAATATACACTAAGCACCTATGTTGTATTTAGTCTTAATTTATATCTTGGTTCTGAGATTGTACAAGCAACTTGTGCTAATGTGACTCTCTTGTCTATCAACAACTGTGTTGGTCTCGCATTAATGCACACAGCAATGTGTTGCTTTCCATAAAGCAAAGTGTGTGCAGACTATTACTCAAAATGTGTCCCTGCATTACTTTGTTTCTTTTTTATTTATTATTTTTTTGGTAACAGTGATGGTAGGGGCCCCACAAAAAGTGCAGCCCAGGGATCCATTCTCAACTTAATCGGCCACTGCATGTAAAGGGCTGCCTTGTGGACATGAATTAATTCTGAATTCAAAGCAGCTGCAGGGAAGTAGTGAGGAAGCAGCACCGCATAAGACTGAAGTCTTCATTCAGCTGTAAAACACATGACTACTCCACAGATTTTAGGGCTCATTTGAAAACAACAGTTGTTGATGATTATGGAATGTTCCATCTGCTAAGCTGTCTTTTATGTGAATGTCTCATTTCAAATCTTAGACACCAGGCAAACAGTAGAGAAGAGAACTTTTTTCTTTCATTTAATTTGTTTTATTTGATTTTAATGCAGCATATAGCGAAGGTTATCTATACAACAGAAAAACACTGAACATGGACATGTGTCGCAAAACATTTGACAGTTGAGACCAAGTTTGTTTCCTCACGGCGACCGCACTTTGATTACCACGTCCTCCTCCTGACACCTAGTCTACATTTACTGATGACACACTGCAGTTGGCTGTAGGTTCTGGGTGACTGGCTCAGAGACTGGTAGCCACTTTGTTTGTAGAGATAAAATGGCAGAGTCTCAAGTGTCAGGGAGAAAGAGAGAGGGGGGCAAAGAAAAAGAGAGTGTCAGCATGAAACAGAGACTTGTTTGGCTGAGGAGTCTTTCTGAATTGCGTTTAGCTGTTTAATAGTGGAAGGGCCCGGCTTCTGAAACCCACAGGAGAGAAAAGAGAAAAAGCCCAGGGGGCCTGGACAGCTTTAGTCGGCATCCCTTCCAGTCCAAATGCCACAAATCCTGTGAAACTGCTTGATGCTCGACTGCAGTAAATCACAGTTGTGCTGTGAAATTAAATGCTGCACAGTAAATACTATTTCACTGCTGTGTGTTGACTGGAAAAGTGGAATAGTTAAATGAGTATGAACAGATTTCTAGATTGACTTTTTTCTTTTTTTTTTCTCCCCCAAATGGCAATTTCAATCAGTCTGGCATGTTCATAATTTGTCCACCCATCCGTCACTTTGGCAAGATGACTTAGCACTACTGTCCAGATTGTCATAGAATTTGGTAGAAGACTCATGCTCACCAAAGGATGATTCCTGAAGAATTTGGGTGAATAACTATTCACTTAGCATAAAGTTATTACCAGCAGTATTAACAATAATTGCAACAATTCTAGGTGCAGCAGCTAAATGCTACAGGAGGCAGAGCAGTGGGCACAACACTGTTACAAACCTGACAGCAGCACAGTGAGTTCTGACTGATTTAGCGCTGAGGAATTCGAAGCACCCGACAAATGCCTCCTCAGCTATTTTACTATCTCCACAGAGGTGCTGGAAAACTGCAGAGAATTTATGGCTCTCGAAATACTCAGTGCTTCACCGGTACTTGGTATTCTCACAGGAACTTGTGAGTCTTCGGAAAGTTAAGAGACTTGTCTAAATGAATCAACTACTCAATTCCTCTTACTTAAACAATTACTTGCAGAGGTCCAAGTCTGTGATGTAAACAAGATGGAGGACAATTCCTCCATTTCTTGAAGTTATCACACAAGCTTCTGATGGTTGGACTGAACCATGTAAGATGTTACCAACAAGACAAGAGTATACTTTGTGGAAAAGGTAGGCACATCTTGTTATAACAAATAGTTGAACTTGTGGCAATATTCTAAATAACACAACAAAAGTAGACACTGATGTCCACATATGTAGGAAAAACAAACACACAAAAACTCGTGAATAGCAATGTTCAGGCTCAGAGTTTATTATTATTAATGCTCGATTGCCGCCAAAATAAAAATGTTCTAAATCTAATCAAACCTTGACTTGCTAGCAAGTACACCGGGCTCACTGCCTCTCTGACAACACAAGACCATAGAATGGTGTATCTTTTTTTTTTTTTTTTAAAACTATACCAACATCAGATTTTCTTCAAATCTGGTGATATTTAACTAATGTACCTTGGAGCAAAGAACAAAACTGTGTCATAATGCAATATAATCTTGTATTCATACCAAATGCAATGCAATTGATTTATTTTTTCAAACTAGTATTTTTAGGTGAAGAACATACCATATTCAATGCACCAGCCAAAACAGAAGATGTGCTAATGGATATTAGGAACAATTAAAGTTTTGAATGATGGAAGAAGCTGATGATTAAACTGTTGTTGTACTATTTTTGACAGATGTAATTAGGTAACTAGCTAGCTGCGAATGTTCCCCATTCTTAATCCTGCCCACAAAGCTCTGATCTCAACTTTTCTCCTAAAGGCTGAAATACCCACTAGTGGGAGCAACACCAGATCTATTTAAATTACTAAAGAAACAGGAGATGGGTGGTGAATTGGTGGTCTGGAACTGGACTTGGGGTGTTGGATGGTGAAGAGGTAGAGACTGTAGGTAAGACTTTAAATGTCCTTTTTGCTAAGATAAAGCCCCAGCTCATGCAGACTGATTCCCAGCGAGATGATAAGTGAGGATTATCATCATCTTCCTGTCTGGACTTTTGATAATAGCTTCATTATAAAAACATGACATATCCTGGTCATGTGAGCAGAGAACCCACTGAGCAGTTAGGTTTCCTGCAAAACGTATTTGGTTAAGGAAATTAGTAAGGTATAAATATATTTTGGGGGAGACAGATTACTCAGTCAGAGTCATCAGAAGCTGTGGCACTCCCAGCGCAGTCCCCAAACAGCCTCTCCACACTTGTGCCAGGCAGTGTGAATGGAGTTGATGTGTGAGCATTGACACCAGTCTGGTTCCCCTGTCTGCGGCTGCAGTGATGCTATGACGAGTTGACAGTCAGTCAAAGGGGAGATGACTGCTTTGGTTGAGATTCAGCCCCCTCTCTGTCTCCTGTGATCTTTGTTGGAGCAGGCATGAAAGCTGTCAGCTCAATATTACCTGAGAGGGCTGGAAGCAGAGAGAGAGGGAGGGCAATACAAGGAGCAGTGACACAGGATGGAGGGAGTAGTAGCATGGAAATGATTGTGTACTTCACCTCAGGGACTTTCAACTTGATAAGAAAGGTTGAGTAGCAGGTCTGATAGGGAGGAATGATTGAAATGACAGCAGAGGGATTGTGAGACAGCCGTCTCCACTGCCTGACAGACATTAACACTACTGTACATGTGACTGGGCTAACGCCACTGTCTGCTGAGATATCACAGAGGAAAAGGGCCCTCCAGGATTTGCGATGTCTGTGCCTTTCCTAAATAGCATATATCTCTAAAAATTAACTTCATAAAGTATTATATTATCTATAACAGGGTTTCATAACCTCAGCAAGAGGTTGAAAAGTTATTATGTAATTTGAAGTCTATTTTATAGACCGGATCAGGGAGGGAGCTTCAAATACTTTATGTACTTGATATACCTGGAGGGTTTTTCATATTAAAGTTCAAGCACCATGGTGTTGGAACCCTACCGGGGTACAGTTTATGTGCCATGTGCGCATATGTGGTTATGAACTTTTTTATGTCACCAGTAGATCTTCCAGATTAGACAAAGTTTGAGTCCTGGATGTGCTCAAGATCTACCACGTCAAGTCCAGCTAGACACTATTACAGATGATGGCTTCTCAGAGTCTGGTCCACATCCATACCAAATGGCAAGTCAATCTGGACCCAGCCTGTACCTCCAGTTATGAATACAATACGTTATGAAGTGTAACATTTTCTGTTTGGAAGTAAATTTTCTATTCATTAATAAATTGCTTTCGAACATACAGCTGCAGATCATTCATAGCAAAGAATGCGCTTTAAATTTGGCTTATTTCCCCATCATATACATAGTTGTCATGGCGACATAAACTACCGGAGAGAGTGCTGTGTGCTGACGTCACGCGGTCACCACAAACGTCACAAGGCTTGTGACGTTTGTGGTGTAATGAAGCATCAGAGTTCAGGGGTCGGCGTTGTTTTGGCTGGTAGGCTGAGTATGACAGGTCTTATCAGAACATTCCATCACCAGTGAGGTGAAGATTGTTATTGTCAGTGTATACTGTGTCTTCATTAAGAAACCTGTCTTCTGCAACACTTCTGATTCAGGTGAGGGGAATATTAATCTTGGTTGCCATTTGTGTTTAATTGTCTTTGAAGCCCCTTTGCGTAGTTTCAGGGTAAATATTGTTACCACGGTTTCACGTTGGACGGCAGGGGAGCAGTGCTAAGATGAATAGAATATACTGTATGTGTGGAGAAGAGAGAGACAGAGGCACTGTGAATTGCCTTTTTTCTTCCCCCTCTCTTCGGGTCGATGCAGTTTATGACAACTTACTCCTTCATCTCAGTGTCAGGTGGCTGGGTAAGGAACGGGTCCGGGAGAGATTTGGGGCTGTCAGAAAGGGCCTGGAGATGTGTCTGTCTGAACAGAAGAATGCCAAAGCCAGGCGGCGTACAGATTTTCTGCAGGATGAAGATCATCTCCCCATGGGCAAGGCCTGCATCTCTGCAGACAGAGCTGATTGACTTGCAGGAGAATGTAGCTTTGAGTGAACTGTGACCCTGTGACTTTATGGAAAAAAAAAAAAAAAAAAAAAAAAACTGGTCACAGCAGCATATTCTCCTGACCTCCAGAAGATGGCCATCTTTGTGCTTCACCCTGTTCGGTTCCACATATCACACAAACACCACCATTTGTGTCAAGGTTCAAGCAAGTGATTAGAGGCAAACAATTCCAAACCTCCCACTAGGCTTGAGTCTATTTTGACTGCTTTCAACTTGAATGTTTGTTGCTTAAAAGTTATAACTGAGTAGATTGAAAGTTATTTTGTTATCTCCAATCGTTCCAGACCTCTGGCCTTGAATAAAAATCAGACCTCTGAGTAACAAGTCGGAGAACACCTGCTCTAAATCCTTCAATAATAAAAACAGAGCTGCCAGGCACTTGTTACCCTCACAGCCCTGCTTTGCTCTGAGCCTCTCCCAAACATCGTGATGTGTGGAGTGAATGTCTGTTTGGTGTGTGCAACAGCAACACTGCCTCGTTTCAGTCCAGCTCTCTGCAAATTGGCATGTAGTCTTTTTAATCATTAATGTAGGCTGGTCTGTGTATATCGGAGGGTGGTATTATATTTGACTGTTGCCTCAAATGTAATCCTTGTCAATCAGTGAGTAAAATATATGTGTGGTTGCCCCACAGTGAAAATGCCTATGGCACATAAGCACGTGACTCAGTGGTGCAGCATAACTAACTGTGGGTTAAACTGACAACACGCACACGCTGTACTTCCTTTGTGGTCAATGCAAATACCAAATACCTCGCTCACAAAATGTGATGGCATTTTTCCACAAATGTCTCTGAATGAGCATCCCTCAAACGCACGCTGGTCATTAATCAAAGCTTTTACATCAAAGTAAAGCGTTAAATCCATCAGTGCTGTAGCTCTCTTCCTCCTTCACATCATTACGTTCCAACTCTTTTTTCTACAGCAGTGATACCAGATAGCAAATATCGTATATCATTTTGGCTCTTTATGTAAAGGTCCTGTCATTTCAGAATAAAGCCATGAGGAATGATTGTAACAGGCCCCTATGTGTGAATAACAAACATACAAAATGTTAAGAAACAGACGAAGCCAGCGATGTGAAATATTTCTTGTCTGAAAAGGGCTAATAACGACATTAACATGCAAAGGTTTATTTCTTCCCACGTGCACCATCTCACTCTAGCTGAGGCTGATGGAGATGTGATTAGTTTTGCAGGTTGACTGATCAGAAACTCAAATTATTGGACAAATTATTATTATTTTTTTTAATCTAAAAAGGATCACCAAACTTATTACAATACATCTTGAGGGGAACATGAATTCCATCCATTAGCTGCTGTGATATTTCAGTCTACACCAGGAACCAAATCTGCCCCCAAGGACAAGCTCACAAAGCTCTGCACATATTTTTTCATTTATTAAGTCCTTCAAAACTATTTTGAATTATTAAAATGATCCTAAACAAATAATTTATTTATTGTATTGGAAATCCCCCCCACATTTAACATTTAGTAAGCTGCATCAAACTGTGCAGCTTAAACATTTTAGCGAGGTAGAGCCCAGTCAGGCCACTAGCAATACCACCTGAAGGTGCTAGTGCATATAAAGTCTGAATTTGCTGATTTGACTATACAATGTCAAGATGGAAGAAAACACCAGTGCAAGTGATTCCTCAGTTCTTAAGTTTGAAACAGAAACTGTTTTTCCCAAGAAGCCTATAAAGCATGTTCTAATGTGCTGACACACAACTGAGAACTGTCCACTGTGGTCCATTATATCTGTGCTAATGTTGGAGGATGGTGTCTTTCCTCTGTGTGTGTGTGTGTGTGTCTGCACTGTAGGTGATGTTTGTTGAGGTGCTTACATCATTATGAGCTGTTCCTCTTTTGTTTGTGTGCCTGTGTGCATGTGTGTATGTGTGTGTTCAGATGGGTTGTTGTGTTGTTGATTCATGTGTAATCATGTGCTCAGACTGCTGTGAACAGGCCACAGCAGGAGCTGGTCACAGTGTGAGAGTGTGTATTTGAATGTGTGTGTTCATCATCGCTGTGTAGACCCGCCGCAGTCAGCTTTAGAGTCCTTCAGGGTGTGTTAGAATGAAAAGGCATGTTGTGTTATCATAAATCAGTAACATATGCATGTTTCCATGCACATAGCCAGCTAAACACATAGTAACATTTGGGCTTCAAGTAATTTCTCAGATGCCTGCAGAGCCTCCTCTCTCTTCAGTAGCATTAAGGCCCAATTAATCCCAAAGTTTAATTCAGTCTGTGGAGAAATCTTGGACTCTGTTGCCCCTGTGAAAGTCACAAAACCTTGAGCCAAAACTCAGCCATGGCTGAACAATGACACCCATGCTCTCAGGCATGTTTAATGTTTTTTTCATTATCAGCCATGATGTGGTCGGTACATGAGGTCGCATCAGCTTCTCCACCAAAACTGAGAACAGAAACAAATTGCACTGCCCTCTGTTGTGCTGCCTTCCCTTTCCACCGGCCCTCTGTATTTCCATACAGTTTGAGAGAGGACTCACCTGTCACATGTTATGCTCTGTGTACAATGACAGGTAAAATCTCTGGATTCATTCTTCACCGACTCCTGGGAGAAATATCTGGCTCCTTCGCTGATAAGTGCTCCACTACATTCCCTTACTCGTCTCTAATTTTGTGTGTCTGTTGTTTGGTGCAGAGTAGATCGTGTACAGTAGGTTTTTAGAGCTTTTTTTCCCACTCAGAACAGTTGCGTGCAAGTTGTGAGACTGAACTAGTCCAGGCAATGTACTGTAAAACCAAAAGTGTGAACTAAGTTAGGCTAAAAAAGCTCTGTAGAGCTGGTGATAGGACTAGTTTGTGCTTTTATGTAACATTAGCTTTAAATGCCATCTTTGCTTTATTCTATAGAATAAAAAGAAGACTGTTGACATTTACACCTTTCTTTTCACCTTGGCCAAAGCCATCTGTAATCCAAATATCCCAGCTTGAACGTATTGCTTAAATTAAAGCTGAACCACCACCATTTTACATCCAAAGTAATTGAAACAAGTACGATCTCTGCCAATTTTGCTCCTGCCATCACTGCTCTATCCCAAAGTGTGCTTGAAGCTTGTTAAGTTCCTAACTGCCATAAGTTACATGGACTAGGTCGCTTTCCCTCATTGGAGTCTCACTTGGTTGAGGGGAGCTCAGTGAATCATCTCCCCCACCTGTCTGCGACAGAGAGGCAGATGGGAGGTGATTGAGCGTAAACACTGAGGGCTCTGAGGGGGGATGATGTGACAGCGTCCGGGCTCATCATGCTCCGTAGCCACAGATACACATTCACTGGTTTCACAAGCCTGGAAAAGGCATGTGGATCATGGCTCCAACTGGGTAACATGGACACGTGATATGGGCGACTGTACAGTTAGTGACCAGACTATAGGTATATTCTTCTACAAATCCCATGTACACTGTGTGTTATGTGACCACTCGGTCTTTATTTGTGGTATATATTCTACAAAACAACACACTCCAGGATATAATCAGCTAAGCCTTACACAGGATTAGAGCCACTTTCAAACAGACATAAACAGAATAGCACAGGCTGAGTCCAGGTACTCCTGAGAAGTGCATGACTTGAGCATATGTATGCAAATTGAGCATACATTTGTATGCTGGTGTACTGATGCCAACATTTGACAAAAGCATCAGATCAAGTAAAACTTTTGAGAATCCCTGGAGCTTTGTTTTGAGCATCTGAGAGAACCAATCAAGACCCTGGAGCTTCTTTGGAATTGCTAGAGGGAAGTACCCAAGTCCATGGAGCAGTACCAGTACCAGTACTTGGGGTGGCTAATATTTTAGGAGAGTCAAACAATCTGTATGTAGACTACTAGTTCTTGTTATCTTCACTGTTCAATTCAGCATCCATTCCAAGGTTAGTCCATCTGGATGCTTCAGTCACATCTCATTTGTGATTGATAAAACTCAGACCATGTTTGGCTACCTTGGCTTCAACCTTGTATTTGAGACTCATGTATTAAAACATTGGTTCTGGGCACCATGAAGAGGTCAAACATCTTTCAGTAATGCTTGTAGTGTACAGTGCACTGCAACATTAAATGATTCGACTTCCTTTGTCTCTCTATGTCAGCCCTGTGATACGCTGAGGACCTGTTCAGGGTGAACCCCGCCTCTTGCTCCAAACTGGCCGTTTGACCCTTAGGAGAAGATCATGAATGTCTGTCCTCTGCTTTTAACTGTAGTTACCAGCACAAGTTTCTCTTCGTTATGTCTCCCTGCCCCTTTTGGCTCAGCTGTCAGCTCTAAATACTTTTTTTTTTCTTCCTTTGAAGCTTAAAAACAAATGAACAGTAAATCACTTGATCACTTTGCATGATTTTTGACTACAGAAATGGGTTGGTTTGACTCTTTTAAACAAAAGAGCACAATTGACACTTCAATTACAGTAATCTGCCTGCTTGTTTATTCTTAATTTCAAATCAAAATTCTGCTGAAGTCTTCCCAAAATCTCCAGGTAAACAGTGTCCTCTCTGAGCCCTGCTTGTGCCGAATCAACCCAAATCCCTATTAAACAGCCAACATTGACACAAGGAAATGGGATGGATGCATTGTCAGGTTTCTGGTTATCAAAGGTGGCCTCAGAAACGTCTCCTCTGCCTCTCTTGTGGCATTTTTCCCTTCAGCTGACATCCGATGGGATGGCTGAGTGAAGCAGGTCTGACAGACAGTTACTGTATTTAATATCTCTTGGCAGAGGGAAGAAGTCATAGTTTGGGTTTGAGCACAGTGACAGCTGCCTTCTATCCACCATCCTCCGTTTCTTATCTCCCCAAACTCCTCCTCCAGTCGTCTCTCCTAAGAGCTGGGAGCAGCCACAATCCAAATGAAGACGCATGAATCTTTTACCGCCAGTGGATCCGCTGAGTCTTTAGCGGGGTCAAAAATGACAACCTTGTTTGGAGCATCATGTATAAATCATGAATCCTCAGAAGTCCTCTGAATAAAGATTCAGGGCAATTATTTGTTGGTCACAATCTTTTATTGTCTGGACTCAGCTCAGTGCTCAGTGCAATATCATGTCTTCACGTTGTTTCAAATCAGCCGCAGAACTGAAAGAGCAATCATCTACAACTATTCATCTGCACCACAGGCCACAACACAGCCCGCAGAAAACAGGCAAGGCAACCCAAATGGACTTTTAATGTTTGCTCTATAATTAGATTAAATCAAGTTGAAATTTATTGTTTTGCCTTAGGTGATTCGTTAATGTGTACAAAATTATATTTCAGACCAAACTCTGCTATTTAATCTAGAGCAGGATTTGCATAATGTTCCCCTTTTAAGTATATATATTAATGAATAGGGGAGGACTAAAGAGGAAAGTGCATTAATATACATTTAACCATCACCCACAGCCCCAGTTTACCCAACACACACACATACTCTCTTCCAGTTTTAAATGCCCTGCCCCGTTTCCCTCCTCTCTCATATTTGGATTTTTCTCAGCATACAGGGAATGATAGGGAGCTAGTATAATAGGATGTGAGCCAAGTCAAGTCAACTGTTCCACTGCCTTCATCCTAAATTCGAAATAACTTTTTACCATTATTCATGAAGTGGGTGAGATGTGTAGAAGGAAGACCAGTCAGACATCAGAGTTAATCAGTCCTTCCAGGAATTTATGACCATGTGTTTGCATCAATTAATTTTATTCAGTTCTTCATTTTTTTTTTCAGTAAAATGGTCTAATGCTTGCAAACGGGACCACTTAGAGCATGTTTCCATGTAAAATGATTCCAATTCACAACCACTCGTCCAAGTCACATAAAATCAAACCTCAACACAATGTATTTCCATTAAAGTAACTCACACAAAATAAGATACTTCAGCCCTAAATCAAACAAGAAATGCAGTCTTAGCAACATTTCCAAACCTTTGTAAAACCTGCTACCTCATGCTAACCATATGTTTTGTGGAGCATAAGCCGGTCAGATAGGAAGCACACAATATTGTTCAGTTGTCATCACAAGTCTGATTTTACATGATATCAAGTGGTCATTCATGAGGAGACATGGAAAACTCTCTCTTTGTTCAAAGGTGGTCTCTGGTGTTACCATAAGCCATTCAACACCTTAAGATCTCTGCTGGTTCTGGGAACAAATACTGACTCACTGACTTGGTTGAGCTAAATGCTAATATACTTACATATATATATATATATATATATATATATATATATATATATCAGTGATACCCTCTGCATTGTCTGCAAATACGTTACTAATGTGCATATGTGGAAGGGACCTGTGTTCTCAGACACATCTGAATGATATAAACAACAAAGGAACAGATGGCTGTATATGTGTGTGTGTGTGTGTGTGTGTGTGCGCGCGGGCACATGCGCTTCCCTTCACAGCAGTAGTATTAGATGATTAATGTTACATCAGAAAACATCAAGGCCATGCAACACATTTCTTCTTTTCCCTGTCTCTTTTGTCATTGTTTGGCTTCCTGGTTAGTTAGTCTGAGACAAAATACACTTGTAATGCATGACTAATGTTTGTGTAACTGACACAAGTTAAAATTCATTATTTGTGTACAATGTGTCCAGAGAGCAAAGACAAAAACAGGAAAATCTTGACAGACTGCATTCAAAAACAAATCTAAATGCTAAATTATGTACAGTGTCTGGTTTTAATCAGACTTCGAAATATTACACGAATAATCAAGATGTAATTCTCCAAAACTGCATTCCATGTACCCGCTCTCTATCTGTACTGATCCATTGGTCAGTGGAGCCTCCTGTGTATATCATCTTCGCCAAATTCAACAGTGGTCCTTCATGCTTCCATCTCCTTCACCCAGAAGACCCACATGTCCGCAGGCTGTTGTTCCCCTCTACAGCCCAGAGGCCTGGCTCTTTCCCTGGACACCTCTGGAGCCAACAAGTGGCTAACACCTGCAGAGGCAGCTGGCTGTCTCGCCCGCCATCTGCCTGACCGCTTTACCCACGCAGACAGTCCACAAACAGGACTGGACTGCTGCAGCCCAGAGCCTGATCCCACTGGACTGCTGCCAAAGCACAAGGTGCTCGGCTTCAGTGGTCTGCGTGGCTGGTTTAGAATGAATGTTACTGTTAAAGAAGACCAATGTGTGAATGACCAACCTAGTTGGTCTAGAACTTAAAGCTTAAAAGTTTAGCGTATGGTATAAAAAGTGTATAGTTTCCATTTCTCTTTATCGTTTGCCAGAGGATCCCACAGGCCTTTAAACTCAGAGTTTCTCCCTCTCAGGCAGCCACTGGTTTCAGTTCATTTCTGGATGCCATGAAAATAACAAGTCCTAAACTGCACCAGAGATTTGGGTTTCACATCCACATCACAGTCTTGGCTGTGGTTGGGTTTAGGCAACAAAAGCACTTTGGCTAAGGTTAGGGAAAGATGGTGGTGTTTGTTAAATCAGTAATCTGTATCTATAATCGCTGTTAACATTTTCTTTAAAAGGCTTAATTTAAAGTTGTTGTTGTGTTTTAAAAAGTTTATATTTGACGGAAATTCCGCATAATTTTATTTTTACATTGATATATAGAAACGTTATCATTACATTTATTTAAAGCAAAAAAGTGTAATTTAAAAAGAAAACGTTAATATTAAAGGTACATTTAAATGTCAGCATTGGTAAGAATAATTTATTTTTATTCAAAAATAAATAATAATAGCAAGTATTTGTTTCTAATTGTCCTGACTTAAGTAGGAGCAACCAAATCAACAATCAGCTGCAGTTAGAGTAAAAGAATATTCTAGGAATGATGAACAGGAAGTTACAGACAGTCTTGGTGTGGTTAGCCATCCCTTAACTTTTTAATCAGTGGTTTATCAGTTTCTCCAAGACATGCATTTGAGTCCTTCCAGTTCTGAGCCATGACGGTACAGTTTGGCTGGGATAGACTCAACTGACTCTGATTCTGTACTCTCAGATTCTGTACACAAAGGGCTCAGAGGTCAGGCTGACACCATTCACCACCACAAGCAGCAACTCTCCTCACTAGTCAGAGGTCTGCAGGAGACTTCCATCAGCTATGAACACACCCTGGGTTTCATCAAGTGTAGATTCAGAAGCTCACCCTCCAGAACCAGCCTCTTCCTGCAGCATGCTCAGGTGGTTTCAAACTCTGAATTCCCTGCCTGCCAGGAGCTTGCCGGTCATTCCTGACCCAGTGTCTGGTCTTTGAGCTTCAGCCTTCCTCATTTCCCACTGAACGAGCCAGAGGCACTTACATCGTCTCCCTGTTTACCGGTTATTCCCTCTCCCACCTGCCCAGCAGGAACCCAAGACTTCCTGCCTTCCAGTCACCTGACTTCTTCCTGCTCACCTACTCACCGTTATCCCATTCCTCATTTACTTCCTATATACCAGTCCATTTCCACCTACACTGTGCCAGATTATCTGTTGTGCCCTCCAAGTCGTAGCCTTCCAGCTTCACTCACCTGTATTTGTCGGCCTGTTTAGATCTCCGGCTCGTTTTCTAACTGTACTTTTGACTGGTTGTCCTGCCTGTCTGTTGCCGACCACTGCTCACTCCCTGACTTTGCCTCCCGTTTATCCTTGCCTGCTTTAGTCTGCTGAGTTGGTGAACCTTTTTTACTGGGGACTTTTGTATTTGAGTTTATCCAATCCTGAGCCATGACTCCCCAGTGTTGTGAAAAAGAGAAGTAAAAGTAAATTTAAAAAAAAAAAAAAAAATGCATTCACTGAATGTCTTTTAAGTCAATTAAAATTGAAATGCTGAGATATAGCTTAAAAGGGAAGTTTTCTGAACAGCTGAAAATTTTTGGCTTAACAGTTTCTGTCACTTGTGTGGGTGTTGTAGGATTCTGTGAGGGTTATTTTCCTTGTATTTCAAAGCAAATATATGTAAATATTCAAATTTGATCTATATTTCTTCCAGTCACAAAAGGCTTGCATAAACTCTCTGCTGTAGCAAAATGCTGCCAGCAAACGTAGAGAGCGGAGGAAAACACAAGTCAAGAGAAGGCTAGACTCCTCTTGGCGCACTTCCTGTAAATCCCAGCCTGAGGCCACCTCCTCCCACACCTCTCTTCTACTTCCAGCCAGCCCCTGCGCCGCCCCACACCTCCACCCCCATCTTCTTCCATCTCCTCTCATCTTCTCTTTTCCTCAGTCTCTCCAGATAAGTGCCTCTCAGTCCTGTACTGGCGAGCCCCGGGTCCATCTGCAGAGTTTCAGGACTTCCAGATCGTAGTAGCTCCTTTCACTGGTTAGTTCTTCTTCTTTCCTGGCTGAAAGAGTTTGATGTTTATTTTGTGTCTGAAGAGTGGCTATGACATATTGTTGACTCTAAAGCGATTTGTCATCTGACTATCCAAATCCAAGAATTGTTTCTGTAATTAATCAGTCAAGAGGAAACAGTGCATCTCTGCTTATACTGTCGGCAGATTGAATAATGATGCATGCAACTCACAGGCTTTCATTCACTGGATGGCTAACAAGACAGAGAGCCGTTATTAGTGGAGCAGTTGAACACTGGCAAGTATTTCACTTCTATCTGTGATTTCCTTGGAAAATGGATGCTAGTTAGCCTAGCCCGCCAACACTGGCACTGATTCCCACTAAACGTTACACTAAACGTTACTACTGAGTCGTCAGCAGCCCCTCCACACTCAGCACTATAGAACGTCCAGATGTAGTGATGTCAAATGACCACACTGATCTTGCAGCCATAAAAAAAAAAAAAAAAGTCAAATATGTATATCAGAAAAAAGCAGTCACTTCATTCACAGCTGTGGGCACAAAATATAATGGAACAAAATGGACACTGCCAGTTTACTACAACTTGAGTTTTCCTCACAGTTTCTGTAACATGATAACATGGTACCGTGATAACATGGTACTTATCTATAATTAACTGCTGAGATCTGTAAGCAAAGTGACATCACCAACAATATGTCCAGTCAGGCAAAAAACAGTCAAGGTGGTCATACAGGTCGTCAGGTTACCAGGCCATCCACTGATGTTTAACACATCAACACATTTAGATCGAAAACCTTTTTTATTTCTTAACTGTTATCTCCTGTCATTGAGCTGCTCTTGATGATGTTTTTTTTTTTGAGTGGGTGCACAGTAAGACAAAGACGAAGTAGGCAGTGGGCCCGTAAACTGTGATGGATGTCACTATAGGATAACGATATAAGGCCCATGTTATAGTACATGCAAATGATTATTTTAATATAGTCAATACCAGTCAAACGTGCCTCAGTTGGCTCCAGTATATCCCCGGTGAGTCCAGCATAAAGAGACACAATCAGTGCAGTTAGCTGCTGTGTTGTTTGGCTGGAATAAAAACCGCAGCACATCTCCGCCTCATTCAGCTCTGTAGAGCTGCTCCTGAGCTCAGAGCCTGAGTCCTCCCACTCTGTTTGGTCATCTCAGCCTCCATCTCTCAGTCCCTCCCCAGTCTCTCTCTGCCATGCCATCTCCCAGTTTTGGCTGCCGTGTCCTGCAATAGTCTCCACCATCTGTCCTGCACTGCGGGACTCTAACTGCCCATTGGCACCACCGCAGCTACTACAGCCAAGCTATCCATGCATTTCCCACAGAGCAGTATCTCTGGAGCCAAAATGGATGGATTCCTAGGCCTGAGCCGGCCAGCTAAATGACTGTGCAAGCATCAGTGGTATTAATTGTTGAATTCAAAATGTGTCCTTCCTCCTCCCTCCCCTCAGCTTTAATTTGATCTGCAAAGGTCAAATGCTAAAAATGAGAGGTGAGGAAGAGATGCTTCATTTGGAAGGCATGCTCCAATTAACCAGATGTGGAATCTGAATGAAGGAAAGAACAAATCCACCATTGGTTTTAAATAACTCACTCATCATCCCACTTGTTTGATCATCAAATACCTGTAAATTGTCCACAGTTAGAGGAGATGACTGTTACATGATGTAGACCTTTGCACGGTAGTTCTTCAGTTCTCCAGAGCAGAGAATTCAGCTCGTGCTCTCCCGACGGGTTCTTTTTAGTAACGGTCATATAAAATGTGATGCTCATGTCATTACTAATTTAAGCATTTATTATCTGTCTGTCTAGGGCTAGTTGCAACACATTATTGTGACGGTAGATAAGTAACTTCAGTTAAATTATGAATTAGTATCCAGTCTAATTAATTTGTTGCAGTAATTAACAAAGGCTTGTTGGACAGTTGATGACATTTTTGCTTTTATTATAAATTCTACAGTTTTCTGTTAGATATCGGATGTTTTGGTCTCTAATTTATGCCCAGAGGCAACAGCTCATTTTTTTTTTTTTATTATTAATTAATTAATTTATTTTTTTATGAAGAAGAATATCAGGCTGAATCCTGAGAAAATGCTAAAATGTTATTATATGTTTTTTCTTCTCTTTTCTCCCCTCATTACTAAATGGCAGACTGCAGCCAGGCCATCAGCTATTATTAAAAAGCTGTGTGGAAAACAAGAAACATGTTTAATTTCCCAAATGAGTGTTCCTCTGTTGGTTCATCATATGTGTTACTCTCACACTGGCCTGGGAATCTATCCCTATATCCATCATTTGGATGATTAAACCAAAATGTAATCCATATAGTGTTATATTGTCAGTGCACAGTATTTTTAACACTGACTCAAACAACCCTGCGATCATCTTGATCTGAGATGTTAACAAGGGAATCTCTCACAGGCTCCGGGTGTTAGAGTAACGATACATTAACATTACGACATTTACGTAATGTACTCAGTTCCACCGTGACAGTGCGCTGTCTTCCTGCTGATAGGGGCGTCACATCAGATAACGCTCCTGTGCCATTCTAGAGGACATGGACAAACGGTGGGTCTTTTTCTTATTGTGCACAGCACATGGCTGAATAATAATGCTGACACTTGTTTCTCTTGTGACTGTGATGTGGACAAAAAAGGGCACTGTTTGTTAGAAGACTATTCCCATTTCATCGGACTATCAGTGATTTAAAGTCAGGCAGAGCTGTCACTTGTCATTGATTTTTTTTTTTTTTTTCATCCACAATATAGACTCTGATGCAAAGGAACACTTGAAACAATCCTTGGTAATTTTCATTAGATTCCAGTTAGTTTTACAGCAGCGAATCTCAGTCAGGGTCATTACTTACCATTTTACTGTCTGAGGCCGGACTCACTGCTGCCTCTCCTCTCTCCTCCTTCTTTTTCTCCTCTCTAATGAATGAATGAATGAATGGCTTTGAACTATGTATCATTAAGTAACTTCAGTCACCAGTATTGTAAGTTCTTGGAACTTCATGTTGCTCATGGAAGTTGATGATGCTCTCACCATCATCATCATCATTATCATCATCATATCTGTAGTCCGTCTGCGCTGACCGGAACGTAACCTTCCTGTAGATTTTTACTTTTCCATACTTACACACATACTGCATCATTTTTGAAGTGGACCTTCTGCATAGGTTCTGTGGCCAGTTTGCTCTGACTGCAGACTTTACCAGGATTTGTTATTTAACATAGATGTGACTGAATGATAATACTAAAATTAATATTATAAGAACGCAGTGTTGTGTTAGTATAGGGTCACTGATAAATCATATGGGTGCCACTTCGATGGTCATTAAAACGAAGATGACACACCTGCAGTCTTGGTGACAGATTTCATGTGTCTAAAAATTTTGTTTTTTTTGTATTGAGAGGGAACAAAAATATGGGGAGTTCAGCAAGATTCTGTCCTGGATCCACTGAGTTTCAGTCTTTATATGTTACCACCAGGTGTCACACATCTTCCAGCAGAGTCAGAGCTGCATAAATTGGTGACCTCAGTGTATTTTTTTTTATCCCTAACAGTATGTTCATTTTACAATCATTGTACTAAAAATACTCCTTGCTTTTACACTAGTACAGTTTATCTGCACAAAAAGCCTTGTGCTCAGGTAGAAGATATGATTCAGGAGCACGTCGCTGCATACAATTGCCTGCTAATGAGGGGAATGGCAGGACTTTAAGCAGCTAAAGTGTCTCTTGTTTAAATAAGACACTTAGAACTGCCCATGAGCTTGAACTTACAAATTTAGAGCAACCAACATCTCGATGAGTGGCAGGAAAAGAAAAAAAAAAGGCTTTAATTAAAAGAGACAGAAGAGGGAATAAAATAACCTGAGTTGCCAAGCTCACAAGTCCCCAAGGCCTTGGTCCTTGGCTTCCTTATTCTCCCAGAGACATCCTGGTCACATGGAACAAATAATGAAATTGGATTACTCTTATCAGTGGGTAGTCAATCTGTTGGCCTTGAGTTTGAGACTGGCTCTTTATGGCCAGTAATGATCATTAAACAGTGAGAGGGCTTCTTTTCATGGTCTGAGCACAGTTTACAGATGAGCTGCAGTGGGAGGGATGGTCATGTGGGACAAACAGAGTTTGTTCACCAGGCAGTGAGCGTTTAAAGGAAGGCACTTTTAGGACACACTATCTGATTGGATTATGGGAAATGTAGGATCCAGTGCCTTTTGAGTTCATCTCATTGTTGGAATCAGGATAGGATGGAGTCTGCTTCTTATATGAATGAAAGCACAATGCTAAATAGTTTTACTGTTCTTCTGTAAATAAATTAGCAATCTAGCTATGGCCAGTACTTATACATGACTTTGGGAGTTTTAGAATGGGAACATCACTGCGGCCCTTTGTCTTCACGGTGTCACGGTGTCAGTGTTCACTCACACTGCTCTCAGGCTGTGGTGAGCTGGGTTGCTGTCCATGGTGCCGAACTTCTCCCAGTGATTGCAGACAAGCAGTCACTGTAAACTTCCCTTTGTTTCTAACATTCTAAGTGTTTTAGCTGATATGAGCTGGAGGAAACATGAAAAACAATAACATAGTGCACAGACGGGACAGGTAGCTTAACGCTTTTTCAATAAAAACACCCCAGACAGTAGCCAGGGTATTTCAGTGGACGCCCTTTTCGTGAGACAGAGACAGGAACAGAGTGACAGAAATTAATGTATGACACTCAGTTACACAAATCACACGTTAACATAAATCTACGCTAGATGACTACATTATGTGATGTGGCAAATGAATGCGGTGAGCTTTGAGTGGGCACTAGCTAACATGTGCCTTGCTAGCATGAACCATGTGGTGAGTAAGACATATGAAAACAAAGATATCAGTCAATACAGTTAACACACAATTAGCTAACTGTAGCTAAAGTCAGAAAAATCAAACGATGGATGTGGATGTAACTGTTCATGACTGCTGTGTTTTCAGAGGTTTAACTGAAATGTTTAACTAAATAACTTCTCCAGTGTTCACCACTAGGTGTCACTAGGTGTTCTAACTTATTTACTGGGGCCAGAATACAGTAGCTTCAGAAAGGGTTCAGACCGCTTCACTTTTTGCTCATTTTAATGTGTTGCAGATTTAATTTAAAATTGCCATTTAAAAATAAAAAAATTTAAAAATTTGCCCATCAGTCCAAAAAAAAAAAACAAAAAAAAAACTTGTTAATTTACAAAAGTATTCAAAGCCTTAATTCAGTATTTTGTAGAAGCCCATTTGGCAGAAATTACAGATTTGAGACTTCTGCATTAATCTCTACAAGCTTTGCACACCTGCAGTTTTTCCCTTTCTTCCTGACAGTTCCTCACAAGCTCCGTCAAATGAATGAATGGGAAGCATCTATTAGCTGCCATCTTCAGGTCTCTCCACAAATGTTCTATGAGCTTTCTATGAGTCTGGGCTTGGGCTGAGCCACTCAAGGACATTCAGAGACTTGAGGCCAGTCCAACGTTGTCTTGGCTGAATGCTACAGGTCATCATTGGACTCTGGAGCAGGACCTCTGTGTATTCAAACTTTCTTCAATTCAGACAAGTCTCCTTGTCCCTGCCACTGAGAAGCAACCCCATAGCATGATGCTGCCACCACCATGCTCCACCATAGGGATGGTATTAGCCAGGTTATGAGCAGCACCTCTTCATGCTTTTTTACTCAGTCTGGCTCTTGTGATGATGGGCCCATGAACTGTGGGAATTTATAAACACAGGTCTGTGCCTTTCTAAAATATGTCCAATCAATTCAATGTGCCACAAGTAGTATCCAGTCAAGTTCTAGACACATCTCAAGGGTAATTAAAGCAAACTGGATGCACCTGCCCACAATTTGGAGTGACACACCAAAGGGTCTGAATCGTTTTGTAAATGAGCGATTTAAGTTTTTCAGTTTTAATAAATTTGCAAAAAGGTCTTATGGTGGGTTCCTGAGTGCAGACACCCTTCTACTTGAAAACCTCGAGAACTTCATCAATACATTAGGGCTTAATTGACTCACTCAAATTCTGGAACACCAAGAAAACTTTCACAAAAAGCTGCAGAAAGGCAAAAACCCCATATCTGCAAAGGAGCTGCTGGAAAGCTTAGCTGACACAAACGTGGTGGTGCACCACTGTGCAGTGTTACATGCACAAACAGCGTCTACATGGAAATTCATCAGAAGGAGACTTAACCTGTGAATCTTGTGCTGTGCACAGATAAAGCTAAAATTAAGCTCTTTGGCCACAATCACCAAAGGTGTGTTTGAAGACAAAAAGGAGCAGCACTAGATAAAAAGAACACATTGCCAACCCTTAAACATGGGTGTGGAAATTTTCTGATCTGGCATTTCTGTGCCAGGGGAAATAATGGATTCCACCATCAGCAAATTCTGGAGGTAAATGTCAGACACTCTGTCAAGAAAGAGAAACTGAAAAGAGTCTGGCTTCTACAACAGGCCAACAGTTCAAAGCAGACCTCAAAATCCCCCATGAACTACTTCAAGAAACACAAATGGAAGCTTTTGGAACGGCCCCCTGACTGAAACATCTGTGGGAAGTAGATCCAGGAGAAGAAAAAAGACTCTTAGTTGCCACAAAAGGTGTTTGCACGACTTGCTAAGTTAGCAGGATCAATCTGGCTCATGGGGTGGACCACAGAGGAGACTGGAGTCACTGATGCTGCTTTCTTGGCCTGGACTAGTCAAACATACAAATTCCCATTCTAACAACGGAAGCCAGTTGTGCTATTCACCTTCTTCACTGGCTGTTGAGTTGGACTGGAAACCAACTGACGTTTCTAACTCTCCAAGCTCTACATCTCAGAAATTCGGGGAGTAAATAAAATGAGCGCTGCATTGCCCCCTAGTCACAGAGTTACAGTTGTTCACATGAAGATGCAGGGGAACCATAATTAGATGTGTTTTTGATGACACTCTTGGTTCTAGTTTAAACTGATGGTATCTCATGCTGACTTACATGACTACATCTGCATTATATCATTTTGAAAAATTAAAATCTAAAGTTGCATTGCATTTTCTAGTCAATAGCATGCTCTCTGCTCTGCTTTGTGGACAACATCTGAGTGCATTTGTACATACGATAAATCTAAGTTAAACTGTACAGTTGAACTGAGAGGATGACTGCAAGGGCTTCCAGCACGTGGGCGGCAGAACAGCCGCTACCACTACTGCTGTGGCTGTGAGGGTCCAAGGATCCCTGCCAGTCTTCTGCACGTGCCCAGTTCTCCACAGGACTAATGAAAACATAAGGGGACACATCCTTAACACATCCACTAGTGGTAACCTCTCCAGAGGAGTATACCTCACCAACAGTGAGCTAAAACATCAACACTACATGTTTGCTAGTGAACTTCGTTATGTTATGCAAAGCTTCAAACCTACTGCTCACAAATGTTCATGCTGACTCACTCATAACAGTGGATTAGTAAATAATATCGTTTAGTGTTCTTGGCACTTCTTTTATTGGTTTGCTGACACAGAGAGACGATTAAGAGCGTACAAGTAGTGTTTGTTGATCCAGTCTCGGGTGTAAGTCAGTCTAAACTGTTATATATTGTTCACAGCTGTGAGTCTCCATCCTTGCTTCAGCGTTGAAGAAGTGGTGCTGCTGAAGAAGTGAAGCAGGTGAAATCAAGGAAGGAGAGATGACTTCAAGACCCACAGCTCCCCAAGGTACCACTGATGGAGAACATGCTTTCATGAATGTCCTTAACTAATCTTAAATAAGAAATATGAGACATTATAAATAATCATAATGTGCTAGGCTGCCGAGAAAATGCTAACAGTTCAACAGGTTCTAGCAAAACACGTTTTTGTTGTTTGTGGTTAGAAATGCGATTCAAATCGAATCTCGACAGATGCATTTCACTCCAGATGCCAGGGCTGTGTTCGTATGCTGCGTTAATCCAGAGTGATAGCAGCCACGTAGTTACTGACGCCTACATCGTTACTACAGCAACCCAGTTACACAGCCCAGTGATTTGCAGTAATTGGTGTTGTCTGGACACACAGATCGGATCTGATCACTTGCAAACAACAGTTCAGTCAGTCTGTCCTAAAGATCTGATTTGAGAAATAAATCTAATTTGCCTACAGTCTGAACAAAGCTTCAGTGCAACATGTCTGAGCTTGAATTCATGAATAGGACAGAAAAGAGTTGTCAAATTGCTAATTAAATTATTTAAATTACTCAATTTTGAGGTTTTCTGGTTTTTGTTTTTATATTGAGTAATTAACCAAATTAAAAATCTCCCCCTTCTTTAATTTGATGCTGCATGACACAGACACAAGCTAATATCGCTAAACTTCACCCCCAGAGCCCTGTGCATCATAAATAATTGTGAGATCATTGTAAATATCCAAACAGGAACATCTAAATTGTCCAAGTGCCGGAGGGTACAAAGCTAAATATAGGTCAAAGAACAGATTTGCATTAAGCCTTCTCCATATGTATGCCGATGATTTAAGGGTGCAGAAATTCACTCAGAGTGCAAAGGGTAATCGCGCATGAGGGTTAGGCTTACATACTGAAGTGACACTGTGTCGGAAATTGAAAGCAGAAAGTCAAAATAAATCAGGAGTGCAAGACAAGTGGAACAATCTGCCTGCGTACGTGCTTGTTTTTGCGTAGAAGGACTCTCACAGGAAGGCTGATGGAGGCTTGTCCTATCCATCACTATTAGAAAACAGTATAGCAGTGACTATCAAACCTGAAGCACCATTCAACCTGGACTCAAATAACAAGACAGCACAGTGATTTGCAATAATTGTCCAGATCACTGGCAATTTTTACTCTCATGCAATTCTTCTTCTCTGTTTTTGGGAGCAGACTTTTAAACATGAGTGACGGACCATGTGCTGAAGAAAAAAAAAAATCAAACTGTTGGCAGCTGACTTTGTTTCTTCCAGCCCTTCTAATATTCACACTCAGGTGTGAGTTTCTCTGCTCTTGGTGACAAAAAGGGACATTAATAAAATCCAGTTACACATGTTGTGGCAAAAATTTATCTTTTTCTTTCCCATGTCAGTGATGTCAGTGAACTTGAATGAAAGACAGACTCTGGGGGGGCAGGTCATTAATTCATTAGGCTCCCACACAATAGACCTTGAGCTGTGTCCCAATTGTGAACAGTGTTCTAGTTCTGTTTTCAGAATGTAGCGTGTTAATATTGGAACTGTGGCAAGTAGGCCTTAGTTCAGATTTCCAACAGGGCATTTTATAGCAAAGACCAGACAGGGAAAAAAAAAAAAGCTGGGCATACACTTCTTCAACCATATCACCTGACCTCTAAGCTGATATTCCTCTGAACATCTTTGAATGTTCAGTTCAGTACAGCCTGCGTTCACTGATGTTTGGCAGCACTAAGCTGCAACACTGACATACTGTCACGTTCTTAAGTTGCTGGTACTAACATGTTGAGCAAATAGTTTTCTCTTTATACATCCAGCAGACACAGAGCAACATTAGCCTTCATGTGAAGTCATGTTTGTGTCCACCTAGTGAATGTAAGTCCAAAGTTACAGACCACAAAAGCTGAACCTGATAAATTCTAAAATCCTCTGTAAAGCTGAGGAGGAGCTGCAGAGTGTCGCCGGGGATTGCACCAATTACACATTGCTATTTTATAGATTTACAAAAATCACACAGCACATGAGCAGTACAGAATCTACATAAACACACGATTATAATAAAGCCACACCCACACAGTCCTGATGAGTGTTTGAGTGCTGAACTCATTTTGTTGATTTTTGAAGTGAAAAGAAGAAACTGATGCATCAAACACACAAGTCTTTTTTTCACATTATTTCATGAACTTAAAAGAAAGAGAATAAAAATAGCAGCTGAAGCATGTGGAAAAGTTTGGGCAAGTCATTAGGCCCAAACTGAATCCGTCAGAACTCGTGGAGCAGGTCGAGGACTGTCATTAGGAAATGTCAGCTGATGACAACTCTCTGACTCTTCAAACCTTGTGGTAACACTTTATAACCAAGGTCTCCTCTAAGCAACTGACTGAGGGTCTGAAATGAAGCTAATTGATGCCTCCACAGCAGGGGAGGCCATAAAAAAAGATACTAAAGCACTTCCAGCTTCCTGAAATGTCCACTGTCTGAAATGGCAGCTAAGGGGGACACATGGAAATCAAGTCAAGATCTGGAGGACCAAGAAAACTTTCACAATCGGGAGTGTTTGATAAAAAGTCAGTAAAGCCTTATTTATACAGCACTTTCTATAAACAGACACCACAGTCAGAGAGAGACCAAACTAAAATGAACCAGAACATGAGACAGGGATGGAGGTCTATGAAAAAAAGGTTGCCTGTAGAAATGGGTTTTAGGATCCACTCAAAACAATCCAAAAATTCAGCAAATCTGACAGACTGGGGAAGATGACTCCAGAGGGTTGAGGCAAAAACAGCAAAGACATAATTACCTTTTGTTTTACAGTTGGAGCAGGAGACGGATGAAAGGCAGAGATTCGAGGATCAGAGTGGTCCAGAAGTGGAATGAAGAACGAGGAGATCAGAAGAGTAACTGAAGAACAGAGGCAATGAGAAACACCAAAAGCTTGAAGTGTGACTGTTGACACAAACATTCAAATATCTATCAGCCTAATAAGAATGAAAGCTGCTCCAGAAATGCCTGCACCTTCTACTTTGGGGAGTGATTTTTTTTTCTTTCCAAATTGTGCATATTTTTGTTCGGGGTTGGGGGGTGGGGGAGGTGTCTGTTAATACAACAGACACAAAGAAAGAAGGAAAGTGTCATTGTCCTCCAACAATGACACCTGCATTGTCAACACTAAGGGTACACGAGTAGGAAGCATCAGAGCGTGTCTCCGGGTTTCTGTGGGTAAGAGTCAGACTGGGGACCGAGCCAGTCTTCTATATGCACTGATTCCTGTAACTCTGACAGGCCTCGAAGCAGACGCTCCAGCAGCCGGCCACAGGACGCTTCGAGCACTTTGAGCATTGCACCCAAAGCGGAGAGCTGCTTTGACTGTGTGAAATTTTGTCTTTATTTAATGTCCTGACAGGTTGATCCCACCTCACCCCCCAACCCCCCCCCCCCCCCCCCCCCCCCCCCCCCCCCCCCCCCCCCCCCCCCTCTCCCCCCCCCCCCAACTGGGCAAGACACCCCCCCCCCCCCCTCCCCCCCACACAAGACGAGA
>JBBMJY010000002.1:1755385-1771158 GCA_037833715.1 Toxotes lorentzi | reverse complement strand
GTAGAATAAGAAGTGCCTAAAAGGCCTAAAAGTTAGGCTATCTCAGGCTCTGTTGCTTTGATTTGTCTCTCACAAGTCCCTCAACTTTATAATTGTAGTTTGACTACACTGTGGAATGTGTGTAATAACTGACGGAACTTTCTCAGAATTCCACCACCTGGCACTTCTTCACCAAGAGCTCAAGAGGAGACAGCACATTACCAGAGGAGCAACTTGAGCGCGTGCAGAGGAAGACAGTGGCAACAGACCAGAGACATATACTTTGTGAACTCTCTTTATCTCACCCCTGTTCCCCCTCTTTCTATCTCTTTCCCCAATCGCTAACCCCCCCCCCCCCCTCCCACACACACACACACACTCTCCCTGCTCCCCCTTTCTGTCCCTTCTCTATTTCCCCTCTCTACCTATCTCTTTCACCCCTCCCCCCAACCCCCCATCTCTGCTCCTCCTTTCTGTCCCTCCTCTCCCCCCCTCTCTATCCCCCACCCCGTATTTCCCCGTTCTCTCTCCCTCTCTCAATCCAACTTTGAAAGAACTTCTGTAGTGATTTAAACTTTACAATAAATCTCTTTTGCATTGAAAGCATTTGAATTTGACCTGTTATTAAATAACTTGATAACCTGATAGTGGTGGTGATGTATTTTAGATGACTGACACTGAGTGTCGATAAGAGAGCCTCAAGAACATTGACTGTGAAAACTTTGTTTGGAAAAGAAGGAAAATCATGGTGCGTAGAGCACAGGGTATTCAAAGGTAAGAAGAAAGAGACTGAAGTGAACACATCCTAAGATTCAAACATTCAGGACACACTGAACATATATTCTACTGTATAATTGGGGGGGTCAGATCGGTATTTTCTCAAACGCAGAAGTTGATATATAAAAACAGGCCTTCATCACAGCAGACATTTTAACTTGTCTTAGCAGGAAAAGCACAGGTGCATAATACATAACACTCCAGTGGTGTTGTTTTACAGAGCCCTGAATAGGGAGCTGATGTTACAGTCCTTTTTCTTCTTTCATCCTTGCTTTTAATCACTTTTTTCTGTGTGCTTACGATTACATTCCTCTCTGGGTTTCTGCACCCTGTCCTCTGGTATTCCTGCGGTCTTTCTTTTCTTACTTCTTACTCTTAGTCTTTAAAAACATTACACACAGTGTGTGACACAATAAAGTCTGAGCAACATAGAGGAAATGTTACCGTGCTGTTGGGCTGCTGTACTTTTCATCCGTTTCATCCACTGATTTTTATTTTCCATGTTTACCCCGTTGGTTTATTTGTCACCCCTAGGTGAGGTGAACACAGGAGAAACACCACTGACACACGCACACCTACTTGCCACAAAGTGACCAAGGTGAACAGTATTTGTCCTATTATAGCCCACAAATCTTTGAGCAACACTTATGTGAAATCAATCTCAATACTTGCTATACCACCAGTAGGTAGATATACCAGCACATTGTTGTAAAATGAAACATGATAAAATTATGACTACCTAAGATGGATTCTAGATGTAACCATTTGCTATTCTCAGATCAAAGCACTAATTACCCTTCAGATATGGAGAAAGACTGGGAAGCTATAAGGTAGGAAATACTGTTTACGGTGGGTAGGCTCAACAGCTGTAGATAACGCACGATGTCCACTGCTCCATCAGGATAAATCTTTGCTGAGGCTCTGGAAGAAGCAATGAGCCCTAACAGAATGGGCAGGTCCCTGCAAACATTAATAAAAGCAGTTCTTCATTTACAGTTCTTTGTTTACAACAATTATTTCAATCATTTGATGTTTTTGCTTCCTCCATATGTAATTATTTAGATTCAACAGTACTTAACTGAATAAACCTACAATCAAAAAATACAGATGTGCTGAACTCAAAGGTTTTTTTATTGTTTTATTTTGAGGTCCTAATACTTAAAAAATACACCAGTCGTTACATTTATATTTGTAAGTCTTCAAATTCTTCACATGTATCTGTACATACATCAAATACATAAATGTACAGTAACAAGAGAACTGGAAAATTGGTCTCTTAAAGGGCTTAATATTAAAACTTGTGGCCTGAATTACCACACTGGAAATGAAACTGAAAAAGCAAGCAAATCATTAAAAAAAAATAAATAAATAAATAAAATCAAAAAAAAAAAAAAAGAGAGATCAAGCCTCTCATTTGTAAACATAAAAAAACAAATTTTTCACAACTCACATCTCACAGTATTACAGATAACAACTGGGTGCAGTTGTTGGTGCAGACATACGCTACCATGCAAACAGTTTCATTAAAATGATTTAAACAGTGTTCAACAAGATAGCATCAAGTTATGATACTGAAAACCAGAACCATGCTAGTGTATGTACAGTGGAGATTGTGTACATACGGGAAGAACACAAACACATTTTTTAAGTGTCCCCTTAAGTGCTTGAACAGTGTTGTCTCTGAAAAGGGCTGTTTGAAGTCACACACACATTACAGGTAAATACTGCACTTCCTGCTTGTGCTCCTCCACTCGCACCAGTTCTACATGTATCTTTGTGAAATCATGACAAATGAATTTTCACTGCATTATGTACATTATGTATGAAATGTGCAAATGCAAGAGTCATACATACATGGTAATGGGCAAACTCTTGAGTAATGCCCATGCTGCAAACGGTAGCGCCTAAATAACCGTCCCCTGGTGCTCGGAAGTGCAACTGTTGCCCAATATCTTGTAACTAATGGAGTGGAAGTGCACACAACTTGCACTTCCACTCCATTGCATTACCTGAACCCACAGTGCTGTTTAATGTTTGTATTTATGTGATCTTGTGGGGATGGATAAAATAAGCTGTATGAAACCATCCACTTTACAATCTAATCTAAATGCAATTAATGAATACAGTATGGCAAATGCTGATGCTACTTACCAACGAAGTTGCTCTCAGATGAGTAGATGAGATGACTATGTAGACACACACACACAAAAAGTATTTTATTTTTAAGGATCAGTTTTGTTCGGTTCAGTCTAAAATAGCATAAAGGGGTGAACGTCTGGCAAAGGCTGGGTTTGATAGATAAATATGAATGCTACTACTTTTAACAGCACTGACATTACCACTAATGCTTTTACTAATGCTTTGTTTTTATTTTATTTTACTTTGACATGATGAAATCAGACTAATACCATATTTACCTCAAAACTTAACGTTTTAACACACACAATTAAATACAATACAACACAATAAATAAATAAATGCAGCTGAAGTTGGTCTGAGTCTGAGTGTGAATTCTGAGTCTTCTTCCACTGCTCACTGCACTTAGTCTGCACCCACATTACTCCATTTCAGCCTATTGGAAAGGATAATTTGAAGGAGTTTAAATACAAACTGATGACATCCTTAACTAACCTGTTACCCAATATCTTGTAACTAGTAACTTCCGGCCCATAAGGACTTGGTTATTAGCCTTAACTGTGAGTCAAAGTTACAAAGAGCCACAGCCACTCGGGAACTGCGGCACACTTACCAAATAACGGCGTTTAACATTAAAGAGCAGCAACAGGTTTAAAAACAGTGAGACTGCCGGTGACTGAAGAGAGGCACCAGCTAAAGACAGCACATACTCCACGTCACGTAGTAACGTCGTTACCGTTTAAAAAAGCAAACATGTCCCTCATTATAACCTCCTTACAAAATTACAGCAAGCAAACAAGTTATAGAGTTATTTTTCTGTACTTACACGCCGCTCCATGTTCCATGTCTTGTGTGTCATGTCATGTCTAGCGAGGGTGGCCATGTTGGACAGATTTTTCAAATCGACTCGGGCTGTGACGTAGATGACGTCAGAAGTACGCTCAAAACGTGTAACCGTGCCGGGGACGTTTACGCATAAGGTCCGAGCCATACAAAATGAAACTTTTTACTTGTTACTTGTTCAGAGACATGAATGGTTATAAGTTGTATGAGACAGCTTTTAATTATAGCGCCCTCAGTCTTTATGAGTCAGTAGTAATTACAGTGCAGGTGTGTGGAAATATTTTTCTTTCATGTTAAAAACCTTCAATAATTATGGATCTTGTGTATGCTTTGTTTAGTAATACTAGTGATTTGATCCTCTTGTGTCCTTGCCTCTGTCTGAGTGGTTCACAGTTAATATGAGCACTCTTATTTGCTCTGTTTTGTAGTTTTAGGGAAGAATGTAAATCTTTTTTATAAATATTGAAGTAAAAATAAAAGCTTAAACACTTACAGAATAAATTAACCGGTAAATAACAGACTCAAACCACTGTTGAGTCTTTGTCCTATTGTAGGGTGAATGTAAAATGTGCACTCAAAAAAACAACAACAAAAAAACCCTTGCCCTTGAGTTGGGTGGAGGACGGAGGGCTGTTGTTCACATCCATGTGGATTGCCTGCCAGGGTGTGTTTAAACTACATGATGTGGTGAGGGTGTTGGTTTAGGGGGACAGGAGGCTGTTTGCAGTTCACTGTATGACTTTATCATCATCCCAAACAGGCTCTCCTCATGGGCATTCTGTGCCTGTTGCACCTCTTCAGGCCTGCTGTTGCACATGGCTCTGGAGATGGTCTCCACAGGCTTGTTTCTAACCTAGATGTCTTCCGTCCAGTTCAACCACTGCAGGAAGTAGACAGTTAATTTGAGGATGATGATAATGATGCATCTGGTCCAGTAGTATCTACAGTCATGAACAAGTAAAAATAAGACATTACAGTCAGTATGTTTCATTGGGTGGAAAGGTTTCTCAGCCTACTACTCAGTGAAATTTACACAAGCAAAAACCTATAAAACCTATAAACCGAGGTGAGAGAGCTAATAACCGAGGCAGCCACCCACAGAACCATCTTGTTTATATATAGATTATACATTTGTATAATTACATAAACATCCTACAGACCACATCTAAGATTTATACTGTATTAATAAACTGTCCACTTTCCTTACTCCTTTTAGATGCAGCAATAGAATGGCTTGTAGAGAGAATTAAAGAAGATTAAAACGTTACAGATGTCAGTACAGGTAAATATCAATATATACTTAATTTATTTGCTGATTTGTTTTGATGGATCTTACTTTTTTTTTTATCTGAATATTCATCAGTTTCTGGCTACAAGATGAATATACATAAAACCTAAATAACAACAGCATTAGGGAAATGAAAACATAACACAGTATTTTCTGTCTCAGCTCGGAAACACACTGGACTCAAGTGCATGACTCAGAGACACTGTGTCAAAGCTCCAGCAGTTCATCCTTATTTAAAGTCATGTTGACGATGGCAGGTACAGACAGGGAAAACAGGCAGGATGTATAGATGTATATGCACACGCTTACCCAGCACCTCATCAGGTACCTGCTTATTCAGGCATTTATCCAATCACCCAGTCCTATGTTGCTGACCTCTATGGTCACAACTGACCCATCTCCAATGGCTAGTTCCACAATGATAATGCACCATGTCACAAAGCAACAGTCGTCTTGAACTGGTTTCATGAACATGGCAGTGAAACAATGAGCTTGCTCATTGGGCTCCCTGCCTTTGCCCTCATTCACTGTTACAATTACGGCGTTCATTCTGCTGTACTGTTCCAGCTCAGCCACTCTGCTCTCCAGATACGCCAGATGCCGGTCCTTTTTGGCTTTCTGGATGTGGAGAGCCTTCACCTCCTCAACCAGGTCCAGGATGGCTTTCTGCTGCAATTTAACAATTTAACGTTGCACAGACTTTGTACTCGGCAGCTGGCAGGGTAAAGTCCATTTATTGTCCGGTTCAACTGATTAGGATATTTGTGTTCACACATACTGCTCCTCTGGATAGAGTAGAAAGAAAGAAAAGAAAGCAGCTAAAGATAGATGACACTTGTCACATATTGAGTCTAGTATCAGCCTGATATCAGGCTTCTCCATTCTTAGATTTTATGCATGCATGCTCTCACTCACAGGGCCCCTCTCACAACTTAGACTGATTCACTTCAGAGGAAACTATTATAGAAAGAGCAATTGACATATCAGTCCCTGAGGAGTGCTTCATCCATCACTGTCCAATGGCCTTATTAGTACCTCACTACAAAGGAAATCCTAATTCACCCCAGGGGAAAGGAGGCAGCCGCTAACTGCTTTGTTCATAAGAAAAGTCCTGTCGATACTTT
This sequence comes from Toxotes lorentzi, assembly GCA_037833715.1. Taxonomy (NCBI): domain Eukaryota; kingdom Metazoa; phylum Chordata; class Actinopteri; family Toxotidae; genus Toxotes; species Toxotes lorentzi. Next base: position 1,765,011 of record JBBMJY010000002.1, on the reverse strand, counting down.
CTTCATTCACTCGCTCATTCATGCAGGACACAAACACAGGAAGTGCACCTACACCTACACACATGCACACACATGCAAACAGATACCCACACACATATCTGAGTGGAGACAATTGCAAGCCATCTGCAAGCGCCAAGCTAACTGGTGGAAAAAAAAGGTAATCAACAGCTTGTCTGACTGCTCATTACTTCTTCATTATGGAGTGGAAACAAACACAAAACACCTGAGCTTAGAGGCAGCTCTGCTCATCGACGCCAACAGCACACACACACAAAAACACACACGCTGTCGTACAGATGAAGAAGGGCTGATAGACAGCTATTATGGCTCCCTGTCTTACACAAATGTTCTAAATGTGTATCAGCAATATATGATTTTTTATTGTTATTTTTCTATTTCCTCTCCTTTAAGTGAAACATGTTTATGCGTATAACCCACATTTGTGTAGCTTGTCTGTCAGTCACACCTTCACATTCTCTCCCATCAGGCATTTGGAAGCGGTCACCAGCGACAGGATTTTTCAGACGTGTTTTTGAGCTCACCATCCGTAACAGCCATGATTCTTTGCTGTTTGAAAGATTTTCTCCCACATTTGTTTCTGCTGCAGAGACAGTGGGAGAAACTATGAACTTGTTTTCAATCATCATGAATTTGAAAAACATGTTATACAAGCCTTCAGAAACTCCTGCAGGTTAAATTAGGCAAACAAAACATTTTCAGGGCCGACTAACTATGAAAGACACACTGTACATGGACTTGAAAAAGCTGCAAATAACCCATAATTCAACTTTCTCTGCAGACAATATCACACTGGTGCTTTCTCCATTCAAAAAGATCATCTGATGTTGTGAACACATAACAGTACTTGTCTGGCTGGCTGGTTTCGAGCTGCTGCGTTTTGAATAACTGAGCACTGAAAACCTTATTTTGCAGAACAACAATTTCAACCTGTTTTTAATTTAAACGAACCTCATTAAAAATGCAAGTTTTAATAACTTTTGTTTCAACTCAAAAAGTTAACTTAAACAAGTTGTTTAAAGATCATGTGTTTAAACGTCATGCTTTAAGTTAAAATAGCGATGTTACATTGTCATTAAAGAAAATCTGCTTTATCTTGTCAAACACTTTATTTGAACTCACAATGCCAAGTTAAGACAACTTGTACAATTTTCATACCAGTTGCCATTTGAAGTAGGTGGCCTAATGTTTTTAAATTGTTTCTACTTAGATTTATTCCTTCACTAATAATGACAACTTTACCAGTTTCCTTAAACTTGCAACTCATCTGTTCAAAAATTTAAAAAAAAATAATAGTGTCCCCACATAATGCTAATGACAGCAAGGACAGAACCATGATGATGTATCAGGCTTAAGATATACTTGTCAGTAGGACACGTTTGTTGTTGGTGTGGTTCTGCACATTTACTTGCAGAACCATGCGGAAGAAAAGTAAAGATGAAAATTATTGAATATTCTCCGACTTATCCTTAAAGCCCATTTTCCAGTCCTGACAACAGACTTCCAACTGAGTCAAAAATGCAGCCTCTTCCAATTAAAACTGCTCATTTCAGTGATTTGTACATCGTTTTCATCTAAAACAGTGATGAGAATGTAATTTGGAAAAGAAAGGTTGTTATTGTAAACATTCATTGTGAAGATATCATCAGAAATCGGCCTGCTGTGGAGGTATTAACCACAACCCAGCAGAAGACAACCTGCCTTTCATTCCCTGATTTAATTTGAATGTAAATGAAAGTCCACATTTTGATTTGCTTTCTCACAGGAGTATTTCAGCATCTGATGCATGGCAGATTATACATTTCAAAGATTCCACAGAGACAGAGACACCTCACCTTTCACAACCACAAGCCCTCTGTCCTCATGTATTTTACATTGCACATGAAAGATCATAATGGCCCACATCCTCTTTAGCAGTCTCAGTAACTGTAGCTGTAGTAACTGAGAACTCTTTGCTTTTACCACATTTTTTTGTCACCAGTAATTTTTCTCCCATTTCAGTAAAAACCTCTGAAAAGCAGAAGCCCTCCTTCTGCAGCAGTGTTTCAGTAGCTCTCTGCAGCCCTGCGTGAGGCAGCCGCTCGCAGCCGCTTCAAGTGAACACATGCTGTCACAGCCACACTTAATGGTGGCTAAAGAAATATGAGTCAATGGGTGGAAATGAAAATCAATTATTCCCTGTTCTCTCTGTTGAACCCTGCTCTACTTTAACCGCGTTAGTGATCAATAGGAAGCGTGAACATAATCCACTCAGCTGCATTTGTTTTCCTCCCTCACATCAGCCCTAATAAATATGTGATTGTTTGGAGATGCTGGAGAACAGAAATCCAAATTCATCTCTCTTCCTTTTAGGGCTTTCAGTGTGTGTGTGTGTGTGTGTGTGTCAACACTGCTACACAAGTCAGACGACATCTTGTTCCATGTTGTTGCAAATACCCCAGCAAGGTTAACTATTACTCCTTATAAAAGATTAATTGTTCTGATCATTAATTCAGCCTCTAGGCTAAAGCTGCTCTACTGCTCTACCCTGATGTTACTTTTTCATTCCCTCTTTCTTATTCTAGGTTTATGAAATAGGGATAAACTGCAACGTGAGTGTGTGTGTCAGTGTGTGTGTGAGAGACAGAGAGAGAGAGAGTAAAATGGACATAGGGACTAACACTGTTGACTCTGTAGTCAGCCTTCAGGGTTTTTATTTATTTATGTATTTATTTATTTTTGCAGAGCCACTAGCATGGCTGAAAGCAGACTTATTTCCAAAGTGGTTGGTACTGTAGTAAAATGAGACCTCACGCTGATCATTTCTACACACATCACGATGCTGGCCACTCTGAGGGACCGGTCATCACTTCTGGAAAACACATTACAAGCATCAGCTAGATGAGGAGTGAGGAACCCTCCACCTTTAAAGAACTAGGTTTGTCCTGAAGGATCATTTTCATCCCCCTTTATCTGTAGGATCCACTTATGATCAACTTCCCAGACCTCTCAAAGACCTCTGATAGAGTCAGCAAGGTTAAACTGTTACACTAACTGTTACACTAATCATCAATCAATCAATTTTTCCAAGTTTTCCTCTTAGTAGTTTAATTAAATAAAAATAATAATAAATTAAAATATGCTCTAATCTCAAACACATTACACCGTAGCATCATCTGACTCATACATAATTTTATCATTCAGAATTTGGCAAAAATATGGCAGAGCTCAGGTGCTTATCAGCTGAGCTGGCACCTGTGCCAATACCATTCATTCAGTGGGTGTAATAACATCCCATCCATCCCATCTTCTATACTGCTAAATCCCTCAGGGTCACGGGGGAGCTGGAGCCTATCCCAGCTGACTACGGGCGAGAGGCGGGTTACACCCTGGACTGGTCACCAGTCAGTTGCAGGGCTGACACACAAAGACAGACAACCACTCACGCACACACTCACACCTATGGGCAATGTAGAGTAGCCAATTAACCTAATGTGCATGTTTCTGGGATTGTGGGAGGAAGCCGGAGTACCCGGAGAGAACCCATGCAAGCACAGGGAGAACCGGACCCAGACTGGGGTTTGAACTTGGAACTTTCTTGCTGTGAAGCGACAGTGCTAACCACTGCACCGTGCCGCCCGGCTGTAATAACAGAGGAGGCTTTCTTTTTTCCTTATAATAAAATTCAATATATAAGGAAATATTAATAACACAGAGGAAGGTCTTGGTTTTGATCAAATTATATAAAATGTTAAGACCCCTACCTCACCTTCCCACGGTCCTTTAGGGTGGATGTACCTGTGAGCAGACCTCGGCCACATCTACCTGATGTGATTTATGAAGGCATTATGAATTTTTTTTTTCTTTCAGTGAGGAAACAGAAATATGACTATGTCCATGAGTCTGTAAACACCAACAAGTTAATGAATGTTTGATTAGAAAAGTTTCTCTGCTTTGTGCTTGTGGGTTAACTCAGATGACTGTTTTTTGGTTTTTTTTTGTTTTGTTTCTGTTTTTTGGTTGTTTTTTTTTCTGAAAAGTGCAATTATTTCTTATCTGTTTTCCAAGAAAAGACTAAAAAAGATCCATCTGTGAGGGCTGATTTTGGATTTAGAAAAAGCTGGATTTTGTGCAGTTCAGTGGCACTGGGGTGAATTTATTTCAGTAGCTGGAACAGAATATTCTATTGTCTGAGTGAATCAGAGAAGAGCTGTACACACACACTGCCACCCTCCCACTGTCAGCACATCCAAACACAAAAATACTTGTGTTGCTTCTCTCTGCGAGGACCTTCCATTGTCTGCTTCCCCTCCTGAAGCCAACAACAAACCACAGCCTGAGGTGATCACTGCTAACGTTCTCATGAACATGTGTGTGTGTGTGTGTGTGTGTGTGTGTATATATATATATAGCGAGAGAGAGAGAGAGAGAGAGAGAGAGAGAGAGAGAGAGAGCTCAGCTACAATCTGTTGCAAAATGATAATCAATAATCAACCAATTTTCTCCTCGTGTGTCTAATTTCTACATGTTTGAGTAACACTGACGAACTGACTGACCAAATGACAAAGTGAAAATTTTAAAACTGAATAAACTATAGTGAAATATCTCATTGACACAAGAAATCAGAGCCTTTTGCTATGACAGTTGAGATTTTAGTTCAGGTGTCTTCCTATTTCTCTTGGTTGTCTTTGAGATGTTGGTATGCCTGGATTGGAGTCCACCTGTGGGAAATTCAGCTGATTGGACATGATTTGAAAAGGCACACAGTTTAGAGTGAAAACCAAGCCATGAGGATGAAGGAGCTGCCTGCAGAGCTCAAGGCACAGTGAGCAGCAGTGGAACACTTAGGTTTCAAACCAAATAATATCATAAAAATATTCTTTTTTAAATACTTTGGCAGTGGAACAGAGTGGTGACCACTCTGAGGAGCGATACAAGCAGATTTCCAAATAACTGATATATCACATGTAGATAGTGAAAGATCAAAAAGATCAGTCGATGGATAAAAATAAAGAATATTAGAAGCCAATTTAATGAACTTATTTCAATCCCATTACATCCCCGGACCACTGCTCTGCTCTCTTTCAAATCACAAATTGCATTGTAGACATCAATAGGGCTCATTGTATGAAAGAAAAAAAAAAGAAATCTGACAAACAAGTGGAATTAGAAGTCATGTACACTGTTAGGAATTAAATTAGAGCAGACAGAGGAAAAATGCAGATTGAATGCACGTGAATGAGGTTAGGGATCATTCAGTATTGTATTAGCAACTCTTAACTGACGAGTGGAACTTTAACTTATCTTTAACTTTACTGATGTATGAAAAAAATGTTTGTTTGGTTTTGTTTTGTTCCAGAATTGTTTAGGATTTTCTGAAGTGTTTGTCTGGAGACAGGTATCCAGTCAGGTAAAGACAGACAGGTGGGAGTGCTCTGGCAGGTTTATGTTCGAGGAGACAGTCTGATCTTGTCACCTAAGTCACCTAAAATAATAATAATAATAATTCATCGTTACAGTCAGTGGAATTAAAGGTAGATTCATCGTCAAGCAGCTGGATGACTCAGCAGTTGCTGCTGGGGTCTGTGTACATTTGCTCCCATGTTGATTTACTTCAAAGTATTTTGGATCTACCTGAGGTATCATTAGTTCAGAGGCCCATTCTGATGATATGTATGTAGACATAGCCATCCGTCTGGTGCATCTAATACATAATGTGATAGTGTGATCTCAGTGATTCACAGGATGTAATGATACCTGGTTTGTGGAAGGCAACCCACGCTCTGAGCAAATCACTTTTTGTTACAAGGCTTCATTTGTATAATTTTTAATCCTTTAGTGTTCTTCACTTTCCAGCTGAATAATAATTATCTCTGTCACTGTTCAAAGGTCCAGAAGTGTATGAAAAGCTTGTACAAATAAGACACACACACAAACACACACACACACACACAAATGACATTGTAGCCCAGCACCAGACCCAAAACCAGTGGTAGAAGCTCAGTCTACAAGAAAAAAACTGCAGCTAAATACACTAAATTGATATCCCTATATCTACTTATCTATCTATCTATACATATGTGTGTGTAGATATATGTACACCCACACACATCCATGTTTACATATGTTTACATATATACACATATATAAATACATACATTTGCATAGCATAAATATACACTTTTCTGGTTGTTAGTAAGAAAATAATATTAACAATGGGAAACACAGGATATGTGTGACATATAAACTTTTTTTTTTGCATTTTGATGAACTACATCTTTGTTTATAGGAGGTAAACATATTTCCGCAGAGGGAAAAAGAAAGATGGAGGGAGCATCTCCTCGGTGCCGTCCATGAAGAGCATTCCTCCCTGTCCGCTCCCCATGGTCCCGTCTGGTCTGGATGATAAAGTATCCAGGCAGGAGGTCTGTCAGTGTGTAAAGGGCCCATGCCTAAGCACCTCTCCCAGGGCACAGTGAGGCAGGGCAGGGGGCACCGGCTGGAGGTCTGATGACAGACGAGAAGTAACGGAGCCTCTCAGTCTCTACCCATGCATTCCCCCTCCCTCTGTGCTCACCTCTGCTGCTTACCTCCATCTCTTGGTGGAGCCTCACTCTACACTCATTTTGTCACTGCGTCCTATACTTCTTCCACATCCGTCTTCCCATTTTGTTTCCACATTTTCGATTTTCCTCTCCTCCCTCAGAGCCCCCACCTCTTCCCCCCATCCTCTTTTATGTGGATGCCCACATGGAGTCCTCTCCCTGTGTTATCACAAAACCCAGAAATACACACACACACTTAGACTTGAAAACACCACGCATCATTACCAAGCTGAAAAAGCACTGCCAGCCAGCCTGCCTGTCTGTTCCCACTCTGCAGATGAATTAGACACTTTCTTCCTGCCCCCCTCCACCCCCCTCCAAATCTTCAAATTCCTATTGGCTGTGTGAGAGGTCACAGGGTCATTGCTCGAGGAGCCAGAGGTGTATTGACAGGATACTGATAGGCCAAGCTAAAAAGGTCTATTCCTTTTGTATCCCATCAACTCTACACATATGGGGTTGGCAGAGGGGTGGCTGCTGCAGGAAATTTAGTTTTTTGCAAATGCAAAGAAAATTGACTCTCCTCATTTATAGTGGATGACGCGAATATATTTAGGATTTCAGTGGTTTGGATGCCATTATTCATGTTCCTCGTGCTACAGAAGCCTCTTGATGGCCTCCCTGCTGCACTGAGCGGCCCAGTCGCCTCGGGCTCGGGCACCGGCAAGATCCCCACGACACTGCTGCACAGTTTGGTGGCTGCGCTGGTTCAGTGGTGAAAAGCCTTAGGGTGCCAATTTACAAGACCTATCTGTCTCTGAAGTGAGGGACTGAAGTCAAGAATTGGATGGCACCCTCTTCTTTATCCTGAAAGCAAAAGCGCTGCACTGCATTAAGATCTGAGAGCTACAAATGCCATATAGGGCTCTCTTAAATTCAAAGGGCATAGACCATCACAGCCTGCATTTGAAATGAGCAAGGCCTGCTGCATTTTCAATGAAGACACATTGGACGAGATGGCCCCCGTGGTTGGAGGTGTCTATGATTTTTTATGCTTTTTTTTTTTTTTTTTAATGAAAATATTCCATAAATCCTGTCAAAACAGAATGCAGAGCGCAGAGCCGGATTGATTTGTTCATTTATCTTGCAGATCATGAAATAGTAACTGGGGAGTCACTGGGGACTGGACCGCACCATTCAACTGGTGCTGTAAAAGGGCAGCTAAAGCTAAAGCTACATTTTTTTAATTACTCTTAATTTAAAGGGAGAGATTCAGTGCTCCACGATGGTCTCAAAGCTCTTCTGACATCTATGACAAACATTAAACGATGAATCCTCAAGCTCAACTGACTGATGGTGATTCATCACATCAGGCTTCTCTAGTTTCCTTTGAACTTCTTAATTTCTCTTTCCATGGGCGGGGATTCTCTCTGCTGCTCCTCTGTTGGTCTGATAAACTGTCAGTCAAATCCTGTATGGAGCTCTGAGAGAGCTATTAGCATTTAGTTAGCAGCACAGACAGTTAAACCTCCATTCAGGTCCTGTCCTGATCTTCACTATCAGCCATTACATAATTGTATTTTAATACATGATGATTTGACTGTAGCTAACCAGACAAATGAACCACATTGTTGCTCTGAGGCAAACGTTACTGTAAATCACTATGTTACCATCATGAGTTCATCTGACAGGATTAACATAAATACAGCTTACAGAGTCAGAGATACCTGGAAGCTACCTGGATCCTGACTCTGAGCAGGTGTACCATGGTGGAACATATTTCATTAATCCAACGTGGAGAGTGTGTATAGGAAGAGTTTCAGGTGCAGAATAATGCTGGTTTACAGACCAGTTCCTGATAGCAAACATTTTCTGCAGCCGGTGCACTTTGATCATCCTCTTGGCTTCAGGATTGAGTTTGTATTCACTGCTGAGCGGTCGAATAGTTTTTTAGGAGACGATAGAACAGCTACCGTTTCTGTACATTTGTATTGTTTCATTTGATGTTGATGTAATGTAACTGACCTGTTGTTTTTCTATTTTTACTAGAACCTTACTAAGAGCAACATCATGTTATCTCATCCTTGTGTCACCTGCCAAAGATCCTCCCATAGTGGCAGCTGTTGTCACGACTGAGCAAAAACTGAACCCAAAAGCACGACTCCGTCTTTATTTACAAAGTAACAAATAATAATCACCCAAACGGGGAAAACGGCAAGAAAACAAAACACGGAAGAGAACACAAAATCACTCTTTCAGAGGAAAACTAATCTTCAACAAAAAACTCCAAGAAACAAAGAGGAAGGACCAGCAACCTGAAACAAGGGAAGGTAAGATTTCAAAATAAAAGCGGGGACCACAAGACAAAACACATCTTAACATAATTTACGAGTTATGACAACTGTCCTCCAGTAGCCCATCAGCAAGTACACAAATGCACACTAATAATTATATATATTATTTTTGAGAACAAAAACGTGGTCTGAAAACACTTTAGCGATATGCTCATTATCAATGAATTTCCAGATATGTAAATTAACAACACATCCTCATTTTGTTAATAGAAAACGTAACTGAATTATGTTGCTTACAGAACATTTGTGCTGAGGCAGTTTAGTAGTAATGTTCAGGGGACATGGTGGCTGCATCCACAGACTGATAACAGGAATTTTTTTTCCATTGAAAACATGTTCTTGCGTGGTCGAAGACCTTTACCAAAACATGCAGTGTTAAACAGCATATTCAGATTCAACTGGCTTAGTGTAGATGTAGCTAACAAACAGCTGCCAGTAACTTAGAGCACTGCAGACACCATGACGCACTGAGAGGTTTCCCATCATTAGCAGTTACGTTTTATAAATAAGTGATGAAAACTGGAAGTGGGAATTACTTTGAAATTTCACTTTTTAAGAGTGCTACTGGCTGATGGCATTGGGTTCTGCAGAATATGACTGACAGTTTATCAGACCAATAGAAGAGCAACAGAGAGAATCCCTCCCTGTCATGACTAGCCCCTAAGAGGGGCTGTTTTCTGATCACTTTTGTTAAGAACTCTTTTGTGGACATTTTCTGAGTCTTGTTTAG
>JBBMJY010000002.1:1741959-1753396 GCA_037833715.1 Toxotes lorentzi | reverse complement strand
TAATATAATATAATATAATATAATATAATATAATATAATATAATATAATATAATATAATATAATATAATATAATATGTGTACACAGTGGGGTTCAAAAGTCTGAGAAGACTGTCCCACTCACTCAAATGGGAAAGTTGGACGTGTGTGTATTTCTTTTTATGCCCCTGGATAGTGGAACACACCTCAAGACCTAAATTATGTTCCTGCACTTATTAAACTCTATACTTAGAGTACTTTCATATTTATAATTTTAGTCTTACAGTCATTTTTCAGTACCAGCTGCTCTGAGGATGGAGCACTGTATTTTAATCACAGATTGTGCATTTAAAGGAGAACCCAACCCTTTTTAAGAAGCTCCATTTGTTATTCCTTGTGCCCCAGAACAGTTCGGTCAGTATTTGGGAACATGCAGTGTTGTCCCCTGAAGTTAGAAAGCACAGGAAGAACCTTAAAATGAGTGAAGTCTCCTTGTTCATTGCTGTGAGGCCATCAAATGTTTGTGTAGTTTCTTGCACCATCAGAGTTTATATTGGATAGAAAGGATGTGTGTGTAAGTGTTTGAAATCTGAATCCTTTCTATCCAATATAAACTCTGAATGAGACGTGTTAGTGGGTATAACTACAAAGCTAGATTATGAGGTTAGTGAGCTAAGTCTCAGTCATCCAGGTCTTCGCTGTATTTCGAAATGCTTATGCAAAGGCAACTGGACTTGTTTGAGGTTCTCGAAGACGTTTCGCCTCTCATCTTCAGTCTTCATCGTCTTCTCCTCAGTTCTGAACCCAGTGAGGTAACTTATTTCCCCCATTGGCTAAAAGTAATTTCAGCTACATAATTCCAATCCACCATTTCATTTGTCACTTGTGACATGTAATCTATATTTTAATGGGATACACAACCGCTGATACTTCACAAAGTCAGTCCCCCATTTGTTGTCTATGGACTAGTCTCATTTAAGGACTCTCTTGTGACTTTACTACTTTCACTCACAGCTGACGTTTTCTGGACTCTTGCTTCTTGTTTGTTAGTTTACTCCTTCTTGTTTGTTCATGAGAATGTGAGTTCACGTTGTATTAATTATATGTCATTTAATAAAAGAGCTGCATAAAACCGGATTCTATCCTGCATCTAAGGGAGGGTTTGGCATGAGGGCAAGGAAATGAAAAAACAGAAAAGAACAGCCATTCTGGCCACCCGCCAAAACAAGCACAGTTTCCCGCTAATTCTAAACTCCTCCAGCTCAGTCTTGTCTTCATCCAACCACAACCTGACATGCTCTCTTTTAGCCAATCACTCATAAGCTGTCAAACTTTAAAAGTCTTCTCTCTCTGCTGTCATTCATCTGTCATTTCAGCACTGCAACAATTCATGACCCGCCTCCTACCCTTTCACCACCTCAACTGTGGATGCTCGGCCCTCTCCAGTCAAACCCTTCAATCTGAAGTCTCCCAACCTCAAGCTCCATTACTCATCACCACCACCAGTGTCCAGGCTCCAGGGGGAGGTTTCCTTCACATCGGAAGCATCTAATGCATAGGATTGTTTCCCGTATGGGTCTACTTCCTGCTGGGGTCTAAGAGCAAAGTCTACTCCACCTGTTTACAATAAAGTTTCTTCAAATTTCTCATTTTCTTTCGTTCTTTCTGTAAGTCTCTGCTGAGTGAACTGGTAGCCAGACGAGTCTTTGCCAGACTCTGCCTGGAACTATTGGTCTGCGGTGCGGCCGTACCTCACAGCCGAGACTACGTCGACTTGCCCGGACTATGCAATGTCCAGCACAGTGTTTTTGTTCTGGTGTAAGCTATTCAGGCCACGTATGGACCCATCCAATTTCACTAGCTGTGTAGGGTTGGATTCTTGTATCCATTCGCTCTGTTCGCTGGAAGTCTTGAGTTTTGTTTCACTCATCATTCAGTTAAAAAACTGTGCTACAATAGACCAGATGTGTTCATAGAACTCAGGAGGGAAGTCGTCAGGTCTGGGTGCTTTATTTTTAGATATAAGATTGAGGGCAGTGGAAAGTTCATCCTGTGTTATTGAAGAATCAAGCGTGTTAGTTTGGTCTCCACTAACTTGTGGTAAGTCAATACTGTTGGAAATGAGTTGATCTCTTCTTTTCTTGCATCTTTTTCTGTCTCTCTTTTTCAATTCAGTTTCAGTTGATTATTTTGTCCAAGTTCTGCTTGTTTTTTTTTTTTGTTTTGTTTTGTTTTTTTAATAAATGTAGAATGAGACTATTTTTCCTCTGAATACTGCCTTTCAGGTTTCCCACAGAAGGGTTGGAGATTTCTTTGGAGAATAATATATTTCCAGGTCGGATGCCCACTTTCTTTTAATATAAGGTCAAATTCTGGGTCTTTAAGGAGGGATGTGTTGAAGCACGCTCTTGCAATAAGTTTATGTGGCCTGACTGCTTCTATTCCATGTAAATATTACAGGGGCATGGTCGCTAATAAGGATGGGGTGGACCTTCAACTTTGAAATGTTAGAAATAATTGAACTCCTGATGAGAAAGAAATCATGCGAGAATACGAGCGGTGAACTGAGTTCCCCTTAGCAGAAGTCACTCATGAACTGCTTTATTGTTTCTGCAGATTGCTAAGTATGTTCTACATGAATCATTTCCTATGGATCTGCAGAAATCTGGACTAAAAAAAAAAATGAATATCAGGTTGAAGCAGAAGCGACATATTGCAGCTCAAGCCTTCCTCCCACAGTCCCTGGGTTCATTTCAGTGGTGGCCACTTTGCACTATGTAAGCACAACAAAGCGCAGGAAAAATGGAATCCCGAATCCTTCCCCAGATGAACTCACCATCCATTGTTCTGTCTCCCTGATGAGCAGCACCATGCCTCCATCACTGTCTGCACGCACCTAACCATCCAACCATCCACCCCCCCCCCTCACCCCCCATCCACCTAGGCAGAAATAGCTGCAGCGGCATCAGCATCAGCAGAAGTGGAATGCCAGCGACCCCAATCACGCAGGAAAACACCGAAACACAAAGTAATTATGTTCTAGTGCTTCTGCTGAAGGTAATTAAACAGCAGATTCTCTCTGCAATTGATACGCAGCCTGTAGCCTGAGCAGCTGTGAGTCTGTCTCACACACACACACATTCTTGTTTCTTCTCCTAATATTCAAATCACCATGATGACATTTTTGAACAGTGCTTTTACAGCACAAGCAGTAATAACCACAAACATAATCTATGATTAAACAATCATGCACATATGTAGTTAATTGTGTAAAATATTCAATGCTTTGAAAGTGAAGCCCATATGTGTAAAACCCCACAGACCTTTAACCAACGCTTACATTTGCTTTCAAGTTCATTTCTCTTCTTTTCTCTCCTCCTCCCAAAATTTATCAGCAAATGTCAACATCAGTCAGTTTAGATGGAAAGTTGTCTTGTTCTCATCCTTCAACACCACGGCGACCAAAGCATTCTGTCCTTGGCTTGTGAGCAACAGTTCTCAGTACGTTTGCGTCTCTTTGCCCCTGCCAGCTCAGCTGTCATTCAAACTCAAACTACATTTGCCTGCCCACTCAGAGGCTCGAAGGCTTGAAGGAGCATTTCTGATATATCTTTAAAGGTCTTTCTTTCTTCCAGTTACACTGAAATTAAATGTAAAAATGATTCTGACATTTAATTTTAATGAAGTAAAGATCACATTTCATTGTGCATTTATTGTAAGCTGTAAGTTCTTTATGCAGCTCTGCTGGTTTCAGCCATTAGGCCCATGAATCTCTCTAAAAACACCTCTGGCTAAAATGTCACAATAGCCCTGGCAAAGCTGTGTTTTACCCGACAACAGCAATTCTATTATGAAATTATATCATTATATATAAAGGGATCAAATTTGAAAAATTGCATAATGCAAATAGAAAACTGTACATGCAACTACACACACATCTACAACTACAGCCTGGCAGCAAAAATACTGTACATCATTCCTGATCATGTCCATGTGTTCAGTTGAGTGAACACCTCCCTACTGGCTGTCTTCATTACAGTAGCAGCCACATGGAGGCTGCAATTACAACATTTCCTCATAGGTGCAGGAGTTTTTTATTGTGTTCATACGCTCCACGTTCAGGATGATACATCTGTCGTTCAGTTTTCATCTGATTCTGTCAGATACATGGCGTGAGCATCTCTCTTACACGGCACGAACCTTTCAACTCTCCCCCCTTCACTTTATAATCAGCATGTGGAAAGACAGATTTACTACACAAAGGGAGACACTTTCATGTACACAGAAACACACACATACACACACACACACACACACACACACACTCACAACGAAACTCTCTCCTGTACTCCTCCTCACCATCATTAAGACCATGATGTAAGCTTTGGCAAGGCAGCTCACAGGCCTGATAACAGCAGACATAATCACTTCTGATCCCTGAGTTTCCCTTCGTTCACTCTCTCACTTATGCCCCCCTCAACCCCCTGAACACACACACCAACTCACTTCCTTACACAACCACCTTACCAAAAATCCCTGAAGATGTGCTTCAAAAAGCCAAGAAGTCCCCCTTTTTTTTTTTTATCGTCCAAACACATGTTGGCATCAACATTTGCACCATGTTGCATCAGCACACACATAAACACACTGTGATTGGGTGGGGGTGGGAGGACCGGGCGGTGCTGTTTGTCACAAACACGTCACATGGCTTTGGGATCCCATCATCCCTTTGGGATTACCTGTTACTGAACACTACACCTGCTGCTCCTAGCTGCCTGCACTCCCTCACTGCCTCACCTTCCCCTTCTAACTTTACTGCAGTGCTTCAGCCAGGCTTCTCTGGGAGGAGGTCAAATGGACCTATGAACACTATTGGAGGGAATCAGTGCTCTAACCAGGTGGGACGAAACAATACTGAAAAAAAAACTACAAAAAAAATTGTTTCTGTGTAATAAGTGCAGGTACTAGAATAGTGAAGGATCTTTAATAGATAAAAGGATGAGCACCAGGCTTAAAGACAGATGGATAACATGGGGAAACATGGGGAAAGACAGTCATCAGCAGATGATCTGACAACTGACTGGGATAAATAGCTGCCATAAATACCAGGGAGCAGATCAGGAAAAGGTGTGGAAGTGGACAGGGAAGCTCAGGTGATTGAAAGTAGAGGGCAGGTGAGCAGGTGGATCTGGCGGACAGGTGACCGATGTAGGGAGGAAAGCCTGAGGACATCCCTGAGGACATCTGGTGGGCAGGTGAAGAGTGGCAGGAGACGGAGGCCAAAAGAAAGTGGCCTGACACAGGAATAGTGACAGGAGGGACGGTGGGTCCAGACAAGAGAATGAGAGAGCCCAAAGATGAATGGTGACAGTAATATAATAATGTAGGTGCCCTTTAGTCATCGGAGCATTCACACTTGTTGCCCCATTGGACATATTTTCAATGATGCTCCTTAGCTTTGAGATTTCAGTCAATATTTTGGCTACAGTAATCTGTAACAATAATAATAATAGAACTTATTCACACTTCTCCGTCTTCATTTGGGCTGCTGGGCTAATGTTACAGAAGCTAACAACTCTGAATGTTCCAGAGGTCACGATTAAAATGCACTAAAGTATCACTGTGAAGTGCAAAACATGAGGGATCCTGACTACAGCTGTTCACCAGTACCTGTGTACCTGCTGGTCACTACGCGACTGAGCGTGCAGTGACCAGCAGAGCTAGAACGTTTGGGACTGGAGAACTTGCACAGTCAGCTGTTGCTTGACAGGCTAATCAATTTGTCGGCTCGCTGTCTAATTAAATATCAAATAAAGAGTAAAGAGTAAAGAGTGCCATGTCTTCCTGTGACAAGCATTCACTGGCTGACCGAACAAACACTAACTAGCTAACTACAGCTAACAGCAGAGTATGCCCTTGATTTTGTGAGAGCCTCACGAAAAAGAAGTACACTTCAAGTTCATTTAATTAAGTAATCTTAAGGTAAGTGGAGCCAATCCCAGCCAGCGTTGGTCAAGAGGCGGGGTACACCCTGAACCGTCTTGCTGTGAGGTGACAGTGCTAACCACTGCACCACCAAAATATAATATATAATATAACATAAGTATATCTTGATCAAAAGATTAAGTACAAGTACAGATCAAACATACTTTTATACTAGACTTTTCTGTGTCACTATAAGCCAAGTATACTTCAGTCTGCGATTGTTGGGTATATCTCTGATAAGTAGCATGCTCTCTTATTCTTAGTTTAAAAGAAGTATAGTCATAGGACACTTGAATAAACTTTTTTGTAAGGAGGTGCAAGGAGGCAGCAGTGGTGGGATACTTTGTGCTTTAAGTTGTCACAAAGCTGGGCCATATCTCAAATCCTGTTATTGATTTCATTTAGAACCGTCACATATATTCGTTTATCAGGAGCTGCATAAAGCCGGAGATTGTCTGTGACTCGACTTCAGCATTAATTTCAGCATAATACATGAAGGAATCCCTCTGGGGTCTCACAGAAGGACTTTTCATATGAAGAGGCATCCTCAAAACTAACTCAGAAATCCTCTGTGGAACTACACATCTCCAAACAATAAAGTGCTGCACACTCTAATACTGTGAATTCCCAAAAGCAGCTTCCTCGATCGTCTGCTCTCCCAAAGAAAGCTTCTGAAGTTAATATTTACAGTCGTTGAGAAGCAACAGCTAATGCGCAGCCTCTGGAAATCTGATTACACCCTGCCCCTTGAACACAAGAACACAGGGGAATCAGTTTCATCATTTCTTTGCACAGATCTGTGAATTGATTAATTGTTGTTGTTGAATATGATCCTGTGGACTTGGGGAAGGTCTTGTGTAGAAATATGTTATTGTCTGGGTCTCAGAGATGAGTCACAGGTCAGGGGGACCAGAAGAGGAGGGAGCAGCAGGGATTATTGAAAAGAGATTAACTTGAGCACAGTGGGGTTCTTTACATTTGACCTCAGACATGAAAGTTTCCAAAAGAAATGACAGAGGCTGTGTTTCCCTTGACTGAGAAATACTTTAAAAATCCAAAATATCAAGGCTTTATATTTGTAGTTTTCAGGTTTTTAATTCATCAGTGTTCATTCTCATCAGTCGTCTTTACGCAGTTATAAAAATTCTTGTGAAGTTTTATCAGCAACAAAAGTTTGAAAATGTTTGAGATGCTGCAGTATAATATCCAGACAATCTGATAACCTGGTTGGTTCACATCAACTGCAGACCAGGCTTTCAAAAGACAAGTGACACACGGACAAACACCTGACGTAACGCTCGAGAGCTGCTTTACATTCAGCGTGTGCATCAGTGACGCTGAGATTTAAACCCACTGTGTTTGCGTGTGACGGCCGAACAGAAAAAGCAGACGTGATGATTTCTTCAGCCTGTTCAAACTGCAGGGCCTTCTTGACGTGACGTCAGCTGGTTGTGGCAAGCAACGTCACAAAATACGGCAACAGAGAAGGGTCCTGAAGGACCCAGGCTTTGTTTGCTTTGAAAACATAATTCGGTGCAGCCTCATCTGGTGGCTGCATTGATTTGTATGTTACGAGAGCAGATTACGCATCATCTGTCACCACAAATCAGCAATCAGCGGCAAGTAATCGCATTTAATTACCGGAGCGCCTCCAGAAACTGCTCCACATACATTATGGATACATGGAGACATACATATAACCATAACCAGCATTCCTCTGGCAACCTGAGTCAAAACAATTACTTCAGTGCCGGGTGAAGACAGTAGGGGCTGTGAGAGTGCTGCCGGCAAACTCGTATAAGTCAACGACATGGGATGCATGAAAGCGACGAGCTGAACAAAGTTGCAGCCGGGTCACGACTGCATGTAAAGAACACACACTTCAGTTAGTGAAACACATGCTTCCCCCACCCGCACACACACAGCAGGTGTGTGTTTAAATGCTGGTAGGTGATGTAAATGTGCGTGTACTCTGAGGGAATGCCGCTAAACATGATTGATTGCGTCCTGCTCAATGGAAGCTTCGCTCAACACATGACTGGCAGTTAGTGGGACATCTGTTGCACTCAATTACATCACCAAGCGTGTGTGTGTGTGCTGAGAGAGTGAGAGTGAGACATGCTGTTCCTGTACTTAAACTTCCTGAGAACCTGTTTAGATTTTACACCTTTAGACTGAGGACGCTTTGACTAAGTGAAACCACTTTATCCACTGACACTTCCATGGGACTGGATGGATTAGATTGGACTCGGGAGTAGTGATGGGCTGTAGGTTAAGGTTCAGTGTTAAGGTTCAGTGTAGTTCAGTGTTACGTGTGTGTGTGTGTGTGTGTGTGTGTGTGTGTGTGTGTTAAAGCATTAAGTTATAATCCTTAAGATTGCTGTCCTGGTTTGGACAGGATTCAGAAGCGGTGTAACATGAACCATCCTAACATATTAGGATGAGCAGCAGCAGCTCTGGTGCTCTGTGTGTGTGTCTACACAGAAGGTGTTTCAAGCACAGTATCGAGCTGCAGGTCACTGATATTTTGGAAGCGCTCAGAGCTCAACACAGAATCACTGCCGCTACAATGCAAGAAAATCAACTTGAAGCATTCACAGGTGTACAGCACAAGGAAAACGCCAGTGGTCACATGGTCTGTTTGAGAGGGACGACTGGAAAATGCAGCTGAAACACTTTCTGTGGAGACTCACTGCGAGTACATTATCCACCTCACATTGTTTTATTAAAGAGGATACTACACCTTCCCCTCTAAATGAACTGCACAGGCTTTTGCTGTGCATCTTAAATCTTAATTATTCCAACTTTAATCTGTAAAATGTGCACATACACATCATGTTATTGGACAATATTAATCTGTTGTGTCAGTTTTGTACAGATATACATGTTGCCCTTTCTGGCTTCATAGCTTCTAAACACTCTATTATACTCATCAGCTAGTTTCTATCTGCGTCTGTCCTCCGTCAGGTCTGTCAGGTAACGTGCAGTGCGTGTTTGTTAGAGCTGAAACACGTCTGAAAACAGATGCCAGGCTGATGAGCTGAGCTGAGTTTGCAGGCTGAACTCTGCTGTGTAGGGCTTAAATAATGGCAAATCAATATGTTTTTTTTTTTGTTTGTTTGCTTTTTTTTTTTTTTACATTACACATCCTTTATTAAAATACAGTATGTATTTATTTTTTATCTATTTATTATTATGAGCAACTTTTATTTCATGAGACAAGTGACACTTTCTTTCATAAGCCGCAGTTAAAGAATGAGGTTACAAAATAAATGTATACCCACTATATTCGATGCTGTGCAGTGAAAACCATGTATCTCCAACACACAGCGACTACTCAGACTGTCAGACTGCTGTCAGATATAACTGCTCTCAAGATTCACTCAGTATAAAATGAAATGAAATCAGATTTTGTATGGTTGTTTGTGCATTTATTTCACGCTCCTCATATTACTGCACATTTACACATTCACATCTGATTTCATTCATTTTCTTATTTACAGCTGATTTTTTTTTTTCATATCAAACAATCTTAATCCTGACATTGAGCAACCCTGAGTCATAGAAAATAAAGTTTTAGATTAGCATGGAATATTGTCACAAGGTTGTGTTTGTGTATATGTTGTGTGTATGTGTGGGTGTGTGTGTCACACACCAGCACAAGGTGTGGGTACAGTTTGCCCAGGACATGACACATCACACCCAATCTGTGCTGTGATGTCCGTGTTCCAGAGAAAGCTCAACTTACTCACTGCCATCTCACCGACACTGGCTCCAGCTTTGCCTGCCACAGCAACACTCTTATTGATTTCACGTTTCACAATATTAATTAAAATCACTTCAGCAAAAAAAAAAAGAAAAACACTGTAATACCAGTCTAATTGATACAAGGAAAATTAGCCCAGTTGTTAAAAAGCAGCGCGTGACTTTCTTGCTTACAAATCATTACAGTCTAGCTGACAAGCGATTCCATTAAGATGATGAATCACATTAATGGATGTTTAAGATGCTTATGGGGGGGGGGGGGGCCTGGCCTGGTATTAGGCTGTAATGAACCTCTGCACTCACCCAGGACCCCGGGGGTCGGGCTCTGAGATTCCAGGGAAAGGATGAAGAGGATGTAAGGGTTGGGGAAGGTTGGAGGAGGTTAGGGGAGCAAAGCAAGTGCTTAGACTGGGAGCCATACACCAGGGCGGTGGTGGAGGGGGTGAAGAAAGTCTCCATCAGCAGCCGAAGGCCAAATCAAAAAGCCCAAGGCAGCGACAAGAGTGGAAGGATTTTCCTGAAGTCTAAGTAAAACAAGCCCCAACGTAGACCTTGAGCCAAGGACAAGAGCACCCCGGACCTGCAAACACCGCCTCCACACACTCCTCAGGGGCTTCGAGTGGGAGGACGACTGAGAGACAGAGTGACAGAGGCACAGACAGTGAGAGAGAGAGAGAGGAGGAGAGTTAGGGCTAGAGGGAGTGAAGGGGTGGAGGAGGGGGGCACTTTGTTTCCCGCACGAATGCACAGCAGTCAAGCCCGCCGCCTTCCCCTCCCCTTAACTTATACACCGAGAGGCAAAGTGAAAGAGAAGGACTCCACAACAAAGTCAAAGCAGTCTTAAAAGTCAAGTGGTATATGAAAGGCTGCACAGACTAAAATTAAACCGGTCCAACTGGTAGCCACACACACACACACACACGCACATTTGGCCTCCAGAATATTAACACATGAGGAACATAAGAAGAAAGAAGCAGTGGTCATACAGAAGAACAAGCTGATGTTACACAGGTCGTGGCAGCAGCCACAGTCCTGAGGAGATCAGACTCTTAGAAATGTGTTTTTTTTCTTTAAATTCTTCCACAACATTTTAATCATCTCACAACACCTCAAATTTCTTAAATGAATAACTCAACAGAAACATCCTCTTTTCTTTTTCCTTTATTTTGTGTATTTGACTTCCAGCTTTTCAGTCCTCACAAACGGACATCACAAAAGGATGTTAACAGTGCACTAATGGCACAATTTTGAAAATGTTATAGGTAGTGATTTTTTTTTTCAAGAATTGATTTAACTTTGCATGACTTTCACAGACAGTCTGAATTTAACAGAGTTTATTACCAAAATGTATCAGATGTCTCACAACACAACCTTCTGCAAACCAACCGTTGTGGAGCAGTTTGCTCTCCAGCAGGTCAGGGTAACACGAACACTGACCATGGTGCAGCACAGCTGATTAGCCACAGTAGCTTCCTCTGCTTTGGACTGTCTCTCTCCGTGTTCCCTCACAGGTCAACATTCCCAGTGTAGTTTTCTGTTGGTCAGTGGTGCAATATCACCAAAGCTCCCCAAAGTTCAACACTTCAAAGTTTCCTGCAGATTTACTTCACCCCCAGAACACACAGCATGGTAATGTCACGACTGAACGTGGACTGAACCCAAATGCACGACTCCAAGGCGAGAATGCAAACCGCAAAGTCTTTATTTGAC